>LOJH01067702.1:12003-22196 GCA_001685095.1 Ellobius talpinus
AGCATTTATTTAAAACATGATTGACAGGATACAGACAATTCTCCTGCACCATAACACCACCCACCCCACCCCCATCCACCTCTCAGAGAGGGTGAGGTACATTGCATTGGGGAAGGTCCAAGGCCCTCTCTAATATATCTAGACTGAGCAAGGTATCCATTCACAGAGAATAGGTTCCAAAATACCACTATAAGCAGTAGGGATAAATCCTGATACCACTGCCAGTGGCCCAACAGTCTGCCCCAGCCATACAACTGTCAGCCACATTCAGAGGGACACTGCTTCATTCCCTGTCTGGATAGAGTTGGTAAGCTTCCATTAGGTCAGGTAAGCTATCTGGGTTTAGTACATGTGTTTTGATTTATTGTCTATTTAGCATGATATTGGCTGTGGGCTCCTTGTAATGTTGTCATTGTGAGATACACCCTCTCATGTACATGGATTCTTTGGTCTCAGCTGGTCTACTTTCTTCCTGGACTCCCAGCAAGAATTCTGGGAAGAGGGAAATTTCAAACTGCAGTCATCACGCAGATAGAGAGGAAGCCAGACACAGAGTAAGCAAGATGTTACTGCTTTGCTGAAAGAGCTGTCAAGCCATGTGGCTAACATAGACAAGTATTTTGGTCTAATATAAGTTATAAGAGTTACTAAGAAGCCTGAGCTATTAGGCCAACAGTTTATAATTAATGTAGACCTCTGTGTATTTCTTTGGGACTGAATGACTGCAGGAGTGGGCAGGACAGAAACCTCAGTAAATAGCCAACAAGATACATTTGAAAATATATCAGGAGAACTTCTGGAACACTCTTAAAAGTGGCTGAATGACCTTATGAAACCACTGCACTCACTTCTGCCATTCTTTTCCCTCCAGGCTTACAGAAGAGATGTGATAGTAAGAATACGGACAGCTTTCTAGGATCCTAAACTGCCATAGTGATTGAGATCTAGAATTGTGAGATGGTGTAATGATACAGGTTCTGATTCTGAGCTTAAGTGATGATTAGAGCCCTGGGTTTCACATATTGAGGAAAGAGAAACATAGTTAAATATCTTCACACCATCAACCTAACATATGTTTTTTCCACTGTCTCCAGAAAATTACTTCTTGAGAGGATAACCAAGCTTAATCTGATTAAAAATTTAAGATAAAAAATAATTTGGGATTCTTTAGCTATCAATATAAAGCTTCAGAATCTTATGTCTTTGAAAACAAAACTCTATTAAATATATATTTAATGCTTGACTTGAAATGTATATTGAAGCATTTACTTTTCTACAACCCCATACAGATATTACTCAAAGGTCTTTGCTACAACAAAGATGTACTTAAAGTCACTAATCTCATAAAACTAACCTTTCATATGAAATAAGATACTAAATTAATAAAACTTAGCTATACTGCATTTGAATAAATTATATAGTATAATTGAATGTGATAAACTGTATGAATAAAAATATTGAACAATATCAAGATAATAAAGAGAACAAAATTATAGGAAATGACAGCATTTTCAATGCTATATATTTCTATCACACCATAAAAATTGTGCAAAATTTCATTTTGGTATTAAATAAAATTGCTATGAAATTCTAAGGATAAATGTTATTTTAACTATTTCTATAACTAAGCTGGCATTGTTCTGCAGAGTTATTTTCTTCAAATTGATTATAAAATATAATAGGTTAAAAAGAAATTCTTTTGGCAATAAAACCACAGAGACTATAATTAAAATATTTAAAAACGATACGCAAACAGTGCAGGGAACATAGCAACTGTTGCTCCTACTATTGGATTTGAGTCAAGAGAAACTATGTTTAAAATTAAGTCAATAGACTTTCATTATCAGACAAAAGATAATATGAGAAAGCCAAGGATTTGGAGGTTTTATCCTTATATTAACAGAATTAGAAGTAAAAAAATCATCTTAAACTTGGATCCTCATGAAATTCATCCAAACATCCAGGAATATTACTAGGAACATAATAATTCTCTCTGTGTGAGTTCTGTTGAAGCTCAGACTTTAAGAGAAAATTAAAAGCTTGCATGCTTGCATATAATCTGCATATAACAGCTCAGTGCGTGAAAAAATTAACATACATATTAGCTTCAATCTGCGGCTTATCCTGGGTCACCAATTAGAAAGAATTTAAAGGAAAAGAGAAAATAGGTTTACACATGGGACCTTGAATAATTTTTAAAACTAAATAAATAAACCAGAAGCTTTAAGATAAAGGAAAGATTTAAAAATTCAAAATTTAGCATGTTTGTTGAATATATTTCTTAAAAAAAGCTAAGATTACCAACTTAAGAAGTTAAGATACTGGTAAAACAACAATCTAATAGTTTTATAAAAGTATATGTATACATACAGATTCAATTAATCGAATTTTTAGAGCTGGTAAACAAAAAGATACATTTGAAGAAAATTCTTGAAAAATATTGGCTAGTTAAATAACAATGTAACCAGCTTAAAAGCTCAAAAGATAAGTTAAAATTTATATTGGCAATGCTACTGAGTAAGATGCTGAGATGAATAACAAATGTGAAGAAATATCTAAAGACTAAACACGGTGCTAGCAAACTGTCTTAGTAGTGAGAGTACCTACTAGAATACCACTGCAAGAACAGTTGGTAGTGCAAAGCTGTGTTAATCCTGAGGACAAAGTAAAATGGACAAGACAGTCATTTTAAGATAACCCATATGGAGCAATGTCCTTTGACAATGCACCATCTCCTAGCAAACATTCAGTTCAGCTAAAATCCCTTAATTTACTCATCCATTTATGGACAACATGTTTATCATGTTCCAATTACCTATCAGAATCTCCTCAAATAGAAACCAAGTCTTCAACAGATGAGCATTTGGAGTGCATTTCTAGATACAAATTTTATCATTCTTCCCAGAACCCCAGTTTTTTATGCTCATTTTAAATGTGAAATACATTTAGTTCATCTCCAAGCATGTCAGAAGTTTCAACAGTTCTAATATTTCTCAAAATGCCAATGGTGTGGGAGGCCCTTTTGTCTATATGCTTTTATTGGTTAATGAATAAAGAACTGCTTTGAGCCTATGGCAAGGAAGAACAGAAATAGGCAAGAAAAACTAGGCTGTATGCTGGGAGAAAGAAGGGCAGAGCTAGAGAGAAGCCATGAGAGAAGCCATGGCACCACAGGTGACAGATGCTGGAAACTTTACTCAGTAAGCCACAACCATGTGGCAATATACAAATTAACAGAAATATCTTAAACTACTATGTAAGAATGAGCCAATAAGAAGCTATAGCTAAAGGGCCAAGCAGTGATTTATTTAATATAGTTTCTGTGTGATTATTTCAGGTCTAAACTAGCTGGGCAGCTGGGAACCAACAAGTGGCCCTCCTCCAACACACCAAATTCAAATTCTTCCCTGAAGATACAATATAATGTCTTGGTTTGAGCTTATAGGTGCCAAAGTGACTGGATAAATAAATCCATTCCCTGTAGACTATGTATGAGCAGCTCATCACAGAGATTTGTTCTCAGTGCAAGTCCTTTCAAATGAATTAGTGTCTTTTTATTTGTGAACCAATTCTGGAAATATACTGAAGGTACCTTTCTTGTTCAAATATAAAACTTTGCTTTTGGGGGGAGGAGGATGAATTTCTTCAGCTCTATAATACTTCCCTGGCTCAACTTTGAGTCTGAATATGCTTCAGTCCTACATCAGCCAAAAAATTTTCAAATCTTTTGCTTTATGTTTTCTGCTTGTTTCTTTTTTTTGTTCCTGATTTTTCACTATAAAGCTGTCTAAAAATGCAACAATGCCTATGCCACAAACTGCACACTATATTTCCTTGAAAATTCTTCCACAAGATTAAATAAGCTGTCACTTTTGAACTTTACTTCCTATGAAGTCTTAGAGACAACATTTAGATAATTTCTTTGTCCAAACAAGCCATGAGTATCACCTAGTGGAATCTCCAACAGAGTGCTCACTTACAGTTGAAATCTCATGGGAGCTGGCTTTTCTCTCTGCATCATTAATATCAGATTTCTGAGACCCAAAATGAAAATTGTCAGCTTAGTGCTTCTTGTTGTAGGAGGCTGACTTTTTCTGACTGCCCAGACTTGAATAACTGCATAGAAACTGTATTAATTAAATCACTGCTTGGTCTATTAGCTCTAATTTCTTATTGGCTAGCTCTTACATCTTTATTTAACCCATTTCTATTAATCTGTGTATTAACATGTGGCTGTGGCTTAACAGCAAGTTTCCAGCTTGCAGACTGCGTCTTTCTCCTCTGGTGGCTCCATGGCTTCTCTTTAAATCTACCTTCTTTCTCCCAGCATTCAGTTTAGTTTCCCCACCTACTTATATTAATTATGTCCTATCACAGGCCAATGCAGGTTCCTTATTCATTAACCAATAAACAATCACATATACAAAAGGACTTCCCACACCAGTCTCTAATAACTGTCTGAACTTTACAGGGCCTCGGTTTTCAAAGGTCTCTTAATTCTTCCCCCAAAACTGTCCCAAATGCTCCTGAACCATGTGATCACATTCTGTATTAGCCACTTAAGTAAGTATGATAAGATACCTGATACAAAAGCCATTCCAAATCAAGTTTCAATAGAGGCTAAATAGTTATTTATTAAATTATGAAAAGTGAAAACATCCTATCTCACAATTCTGTCTATAAGAGTGTGAAGAACTATACTCTTAATAGTCCTCAAATATGTATAGATTAAAATTTGAGATTTTAGACTTGGCTAACATGAGGACACTTACTGTTAAGACTGATATTAGGAGATTTTTTTTCCTGTCCACATGGTTGAAACAAGTCTACTCATGAAAGTTGTGCTTTGACCTACACACACACACACACACAAATAAATAATGAGTCATATATTAAAATAAATATATCGTGAATATCTTGTCAAAACACTGATGTCATGCTGGGTGGGGATGCAGTTCAGTACATTGAGTGCTTCTCTAGCATGCAGGAAGCTCTGGCTTTAATTCTAAGCAGCATACAAAACAGGTGTAGGGTCACACGACAAAAATCAAGAGGTAATGGAGGAAGATCGGAAATTTAAGGTCATTCTTAACCATATAGAGAGTTTGAGGCTCAGGATACATTTGATTCTGTCTTCTCTACACACATACACACACACACACAGAGTCACACACACTTTAATGTAATCATTCAATTTTTTTTTCTAAAACTATCTTTGTAAAATCTCACCTTTAACTGAATAATTAAAAATAATGATTCATGTTAATGGATTATAGGCCAGGTGAGACAAGGAATTTTTTTAAATTGATTTTTAGAGCACAGAAGAAGGAGTATACATCTGAGGCTAATTAAGCTTTAGGTTAACAGCTCATTTATTGGCACAATCATCTATATGCCATTGACTAAATCCAATCTCTCAGTCAAAAAGGGTGTACATCAGTCACCTCACAAAGGAACCTACCATTGTGTGTCAACAACCATTATAGGGGACAAGAGCGAGAATATGAGACATTTTGTAGATCACAATAGGTTATCTTGGCCACAGCTGTATACACACTTTCCATAGGTGAAATTGGAGAAAAACAAAATCATTCCAAGTCAATTACTCTAATCACTTTAAGTTTAAAGTCAAACATCTTGTGAAAAAACATAACAAGTTTATATTATTTATCCAGGATGCAAAAATTTATGAATTGAATTAAAGTATCCATTCAATATATAGTGATAGAATACAGTAACGTTTACTGTATTTACTATTTACAGTAAGAATAGCATCAAATTTAGGAAAATTCAGACTTACAGCAATAACTGTTCATTTGTTTGTAATGTCATAAAACCTTGTTTGACAAGGGATGTGATTCATGTGAAATTATTACTTAATAATTTTATATGGGGAGGGTAATTGTGCACTTATAAGCACACATGCTCACAGACAATGCGCAGGTCTGAGGTCAACTCTAGAGAGTGAATTTCTTTTGTCACTTTGTGGTATCTAGGAATCAAAGTCCAGGCATGTGTGTGAGTTTCTCTTTCCAACTGGTATCACATCACTCCTCGTATCAGTTTTATCTTTCGGCAGGTTACAAAAAATGTAATTATTCTGTGATCTGCTTCCAAACAAAATGTCACCATTTACTGCTCTCTAGTGCTCTTGAATCAACCTTTAGAAACATCCTTAGTAATCAATCACTTTTCTTGGCTAAATTTAGATACTTATAAATCATGCTTTCTGAAAGATTGATAATTTCTCTCTACTTCTTCATGCTGATAGATAGCTGAAAACTGTGATTACTGTTGTAATCTTAAACCATCTCAGTAAAAGGTTTGTTTCATATATTCTCTTAACATTTGTGTGGTTCATCTTAGAATTGTTACAGTCCATTCTGCTTTCCAAAATCGATGCCCAATAGTTTCAGAGATAATATCTCCCCTCTGTTTTTAGCTAAAGGTAATTTGTTCGATTTGCTATGTCCTTATTACTTTTATAAATCTTTGTGTACAAATAAAATGTCTATTCTTCATCTTAATTAGTTCAGCTAGCTTACTGAAGTGGTTCTCCTGCCATTTCTTTTGTCTGTATTTTCATGCTGTCTGTATTAGAATTTGATAATGGTTTTCTAATTGGAGTGGTAATAAATAACATGGCCTTTCATTTCACTTCCAGAAATGTGTAGACTCCATACATTTTCTCTAAATTCTTCATGTAAATTGTCCTATTCTTTCCTGAGCATATTGAACTCTTTGGGGGATTTTATCCTATGCAGCCACAAATCAAACATTTTTTTTCCAGGAAACCATTTATGTTACCAGTTTATCCGTGCATTTTCTATTGTTATGTTTCATTTCAGTGACATTGTTACACACACTTTATCATAAATTTAATATGTAACACACCTAAAAATATTTCATAAGATACCACATGTTTTTCTGTATAAAGCACATAATAGACTAAAGAAGAAAGTAGGTGGTGCTTCCGTTGTCAATTTGACATAATGAAAATGATGGTGCCATGTCAATGAGATGTGCAAAGGTGTTTGCTGCCAGTCCTGACAACCTGAGCTTCATCCTCAGGACCCACATAACTGCAGGAGAGAACTTGACTCCCTCGAGTTGTAATCTAGCCACCACCCATAAACCAGAGCACAAGTATGTTCTCATGCACACCACATGGAAGATCAGTAAATAAATGCAAAAAATAAAATTGTATGACCACAAAACAAATCTCAATGCCAAAAATAAAGGTTTTAAGGAAATTTCAAGTCTATACTGAATTGTGCTTGTTGAACGTTATAAGTATTTCTAGGATTTTAATATGTAAAAGAAGATCTACTCCAAAGATTTTAAGTCATGCTTTATTTAAAGGGAAATGTGAAATAATTGACTGAAGCTTATAAATACTGCTTGTTTGAAAACTTTCTTTGTGGACTAGTGTAAACAAAAGATAAGTGTCAACTAATAATACCATAGAGTTTATGGGAATACAAATGCCCAATTGGTACTAAGAACAGATATACTTTAAGACAGATAGATATTTTTAATTATGTAAAACTAAGAGAACTTGTAAATAACTGAATTTAACTTGCTGCAAACACATCAAGCAATTTGCACTTCATAAACAGTGTGAGAAAATAAACCTTCAAGTCACAGGAACATATTGTAATGAATGTAGCTCTGTGTGTAGTTTGGCTAAATTAAATTTGGTGATTTCACATAAGTAGCTTATAAAAACTAATTATTTAATATGTTAAAAATACTTGCTTAGTGACTAATAGTTCAAAATGTCTAAAATAATATGAGTCTTTGAACAGATACTTCCTAAGTTTGAAATGCTTTCATAAGATAAGTGTGGCATATTTTATTTTATGAGTATTCATTGTCTTTTTACCATCTTCTCTTAGAGTAAGTTATGTTCATTATGATTACAAAATATTTCCAAATCTAAACATTTTATATAATAAGTTTTATGGGCTGGAAATATAGCTTGGAGTCAAGAGTTCCTGCATGCCATGTGTGAAGCCCTGGGTTCTATCTATATCACTGACAAAAGAATATTATATATGCAATCTTATCAGGATGATACATTTACCTATTTTCTATGTATTACCTATCCTGCTAAAATCAAATAAGACCTGATGTCACTCTAAGTCGGCACTTTGTCAAAGTATAGAATTTGCTTCACATATAAATTATTTTATTATTTATTAATTACCACTGAGACAATCAGGACAAAATCAAGGTATTATATTAACATTTTATGATCCATTAATTGCTTAATATGATCTATGAAATGGCAAATCCTTTGATGTGTGGTGCTTTGGAGGAGCACAATCCTTGATTCGGGATAATTCAGTCCTGCTGGTTTTATTGTTTCCTGAGTAATTGTTGTGGCAGACATGCATTCTTCTAAGCTTCATGGCCTGTGCTTTCACTGGTAATTGGATTTTCGTAGATAGCAGGATGTTTTAAAACATTTTTTAAATCATACTACACTCAATTTAATAATATTTGGATTATTTTTTTTTATTTGTGCATTATCATCTAACTTCCGTTTGGACAGAAGACTCCAGTGAATAATTAGAAGACAGAAGAATACTTCCCTAGCCTGGTTATTCATTTCTACTACCCAGTCCTCTGTAATCACCTTGACTTTTACAAAGGCAGCCACATACAGTTTTGTACTCCCAGGACCAGGTTGCTCATAAACACCCTCCATACTCTTAGAAAGTTGTCAGTACTAACCAGGTGGTTTCTTCCTCGTGGATATGTCAAAACCAGCTCAGAGCCGTATTCAAGGTTTCCAATGGATAGTCTTTGTTAACCCAGTATTTGTGGACCCTAGAGAGTAATCTTTACATGACATGAAAGTCTACTGGATTTTTGTTGGTTGGTTGGTTAGCCTATTTTTTAGTTGCTATCAGGAATTATCTCAGAATTTTTATTTTATATTTGCAGCTCTCCAAAATGCTTATAACCATTTATTTATATTAAGTTTATATCTAAGCATGGCTTCTTATACAATCACTTGTTTAACTTTTTAATTTTATAAGATCTGAGCAAGGTAAACACTTTATGTGGCCAGCAGTGGAAGCTACTTCTTCCTACCATAATCATTATGATATCAACATATCTGCTTATTTATTTAATCTATACAATAGACACAGTTTTTTAAAAATTATTGTGAGTTATGATTATTTTCAAAGAGTTATTTGAGGCTTTATTAAAGCACATATAGGAACAATATAATTACAAATTCTCTCTAATAAATTTGCTTATCTAAAGAAAATGATTTTAAGCACTTTATGTGCTTATTCAAAGGAAAAATGATGTTGGATATCTCTAATTTTGATGACATAAAAGAAATTTAAGTATTTGTAAAATGTTTAAAATTACTTAGATTTTTGCTTTGATGTCTTAAAAAGAATAACCAAATGATCAGATTACTTTATAGCTATTAGCAAACTTTCAGTAAAGTTTACATGGAAAGGCAAAAATGTAAAGGGCTCAGTCTAGCACAGAAGAGGACTGATGTCCTGCAACTTCAAGCTCTCTGGAAAACCAAATTGCATGCATAATATTGCTAAAAGAATAAAACATTGAAGAGAAAAGACAAAGATCCTAGAAATAATTTCAAACAAGACTGCAAAACTAATCTTTGATGGTTAGCAAAGACATTTCAACAAGAATACGAGTTGCTATTACAACAATGTACATTAAAATTGGTATCCATATGCAAAAGAAGTGATTATAGAGTTATAAATAACACCAAAAAAGTTATAAAAACTAGATTATAGATTCAAATTAAACTTTTGAAATTTTACAACTTTTGGGTTATAATTTTGAGTTCACTGATATACTTTTGTGATTTAAATTATAATAGAATACAAATTAATCAGAAGCATATCTAAGTGGAGATATTATTAAATGGAGAGCTACTATTAAAATTTTAAGAAACTAAAATGCAAGTCGGAGACTGGGAGAAAAGTTTGAAAATGCAATCACATAAAAATTTATGTATGACGTGTATAATGAACTCTTCAAAATCAATAGTAAAATACATCAGTAAAATTAGAAAATGACTTAAATAGAGATACATAAAAGTGGTTTTGCAAAAGGAAAGAGGAAAGTTTATGACAAGACTCTGTTCCATCTATCTATCTATCTATCTATCTATCTATCTATCTATCTATCTATCT
>LOJH01067706.1:0-10193 GCA_001685095.1 Ellobius talpinus
AGAGGCACTCTGAGAGGCTGGATCACCTGGGCTACTTGTCTTCATTGGTGTCTGGTTCTCTCTCTTTTTTTCTGAAAAGCAAACTTTTAAAGGTAGCATATACATCTGTATTAACACAAATATGGACTGTGCAGTGTGTACAAGAGAGCTAAAGATAATTTTTTGTTTTATGTTTGAGCAGGTAAAATTTATGTAAATTTTATGTTTTTTTGGACTGTATAACCAAACCTCATACTGAGCCACATGAAAGGATGACATGTAATAATAAGTATGAATACTCTATACACAACAAGATTTATCATGTCTCATCCAGTCTCAGAGCTGTTCCCATAGTAGAGGGATCAACATATATATCTCCTGTCTGCTTTGGTTTTTTTTTTCATGTTTGTAGCCAAGATTTTCAGGAGGTTTTTCCCTCAGTCAAACCTGATCGTTATTAATTTTGAAGAGAACCATAACTTTTTGTTTCCTGTGGAAACAAAGGTATAGCCTCTTCCCCAATATGATATATTTTCTGACTTTCATTTTGAAGTTAAGGCATTCTTAAAATATATAGGTTGATTTCCTTTAGCAGTTTCCATAATTCAATGTCTCTCTGCAGCTTTTTTTGTTCATTAGCATTAAAAAAATTTAAAGTCAACAAAGCACCACACAGGATCCAGACACCATGTGTTTTTCCCATCTTTATGTGGCTTTTTCTTTTATATTACTTTACTCCCTCTTTAAAGATTTTACTTTATTAATTTTAAACTATTCTTTTATGACTGTCCATATCCATTTTTTTCTTCTCCAGCATCTAAGTCATTTTTACGCATACTGTAACCTATTCAGAGTTTTTTTTTTTGGCCTGGAATTGACTTTATGAAGCTCCTGTAGCCATACTCTTGCAGCATTCTCTGACACATGAGCCAAATCTTAAACTGCTAAGCTGTGGCTAGGCCCTCTGCCATGAGACTCTCTCATGGCCTTGTGGCTGGCTCTGCTCAATTAGGGTCAGTGAGAGTGGAGCCACTTGTTCAGAACTTGGTTTTCTTAGCTTTCTCAGGCCTTATGTGGATCCACGTTGGGCACCATATGGAGCAAGCTTTCTTGTTAGACTATCTATGGATCACCAGCCTACAGATAATGACCTGGAGACTTCTTATTTATTATGAGAGTTCTGCCTATATCTTAGGGTTGTTTCTAACTAGGTCTTATAACTTAAATTAACTCATTTATATTAATCTAAGTTCTATCACATGACATTATCTCTCTTGCATCTTGCATCTCCTATTTTCTCTCTGTGTCTCCTGGCATCTCTCGCCTGCCTGTCTTCCTTTCTCTCTGCCAGTAAGTCCCACCTATCTCTCTTGCTTATCTATTGGCTGTTCAACATTTTATTACATTAATCACAGCAACACATCTTCATACAGTGTACAAATGTTTTGCAACAATTTTGTACCATTGAGCTATATCCTCAGCTCAACTTCTTCCTCCTTCCTAAAGTCCTGGGAATTGAACCTAGGGCTTTATATACGCTAGGCAAATGCTCTGTCACTAAGTCTCATCCCCAGTCGATTTCTGACCTTAATGTCTAAGAAAGTATTTTTTTGAGGCTGGGGAGCTTTCTATGGAGACCATCTCTAGACTAGAAAATGGACTGAGGGTGGGAGCTTCCCCTCTGGAAAATGTATCACTGTCTCGCCTTTGGCTAGGAAGGCTTTACCATCTCTCCTTTTCCTTCAGCATTGACTGTGCTGGAATCCTGAAGCTTCGAAATTCAGACATTGAACTTCGGAAGGGTGAGACGGACATCGGGCGCAAAAACACACGTGTGCGGCTGGTGTTCCGTGTACACGTGCCTCAGGGCGGCGGGAAGGTCGTCTCTGTGCAGGCAGCATCAGTGCCCATCGAATGCTGTGAGCAAACAGGCCCCAGCCAGTTCTCTGTGTCTCGCAGCTCTTTTGTCTGTTTGTCACCCATTTCCTCTACATAGTGTCCTGTGCCCCATGTGTGGTGGGTGGCCCTATAGAGGACTCAGCTCTCCTTCTGCCATGATGAGGGAGAGGTGAACCCTTACTACAGACTCTGTCTCGGGGACGGTCCAGATGAACCTGTGCCTATCTGCCCCGCCTCTGCTTCAGGAGTGGACCTTACAAGTCTGTGTGGTTTCATGGTTGCTGTTGGTTATCTTTTCTTTTTGCGCCTGGAAAGAGGGCTTCCCTAAGCTCTAGTGCTGGAAAGGGCTGTCCTTTCTGTACCCAGCCCAGCCAGACTTCTTTCTTATACTACTTTGCAGCCCAGCGCTCAGCCCAGGAGCTGCCCCAGGTGGAGGCCTACAGCCCCAGTGCCTGCTCTGTGAGAGGAGGGGAGGAACTAGTGCTGACTGGTTCCAACTTCCTGCCAGACTCTAAAGTGGTGTTCATTGAGAGGGGCCCAGGTGAGTACCCCCTGAGGAGAGGAGGGGAGTAGAGCTTACAACCTGCAGGTGAGACTCTGCAGCTGTCACAGAAGCATCAAGCTGAGCCTTGGTTCCTATGTGCTGTCCCTCATTGTGTATAGTCAGTTTCTCGTGGATGTGACCACAGCTAATATACCAAGGATAGTGAGTAAATACAAGAAATACACATCCTTCTTATTAAAGTATTAAAGTGGAACTGGCTTTGAGACAGTTTATCATCATGAAAAAAGTATATGAAGTGAAGAAGGGACTTACAACTGCTGTGGATTTCCCTGAGCCTGTCCTGAGCTCAGAGATAAAAGCCCAGCTGTAACTATGGGGTACCCCCAAGATGGAGCTGTAGGGGTGGAGACATGGGAGACAGGATTCTGGGTCCAACTACCAACCTGTGGCTTTTCCTTCCTTCAACCCTTCTCACTGATGGCCCAGGCATAGTTAGCACCCTGGGGTCCACATCATGAGTCTTGGTCTTAGTGCCTTCCTTCAAGATGGGACCCAGTCCTACCTCATTATCTGTCTTGCTGGTATCATGGGAGGGGATGTCTGAGTTAGTAGGTGGAGGAGTTCTAGGGATACTTCTAACACTCTCTCTAGGTCCCTGCCATTTCCCTTGGCCTTAGTTTGTCTTTGACCCCCTTGGGGGCAGTTTTAAAATCTGTCTTTGTCATCTGGTATAGTCTGTGCCAGACCTGCTAAGGATCTTTTTAAATCTGATTGACTCCAGCAGGAGGGGGAAGGGAGGGCACTGGGGCTGTGGGTGGGCCCTAGAGCTAGGCTGGAGCTCTTTTTCTTCTGCTCAGATGGAAAGCTGCAGTGGGAGGAGGAGGCTGCGGTGAACCGGCTGCAGAGCAGTGAGGTACCAGTGTCCCTGGGGTACCCAACCTGGTGGTGGGGTGAGGGGTGGAAGAAGTAAGGAATTCTCAAGAGGGTCCCCGTAGAGGCAGGTAGAACTCTGAGTTCGGGGGCAATCCTGGTCTACAGAGAGAGTTCCAGGACAGTCAGTTAGAGACCCTGTCTCCAAAACAAAATAAAACAAAACAAAACAAACAAGGTCTTTGCCTGGGCAGTGGGGATGGCACCTTTAATTTCAGCACTCCAGAGGCAGAGACAGGTGGGTCTCTGTGAGTTCAAGGCCAGCCTGGTCTACAGAACGAGTTCCAGAACAGCTAAGGCTGTCCTGTCTCAAAAAACAGGTAGAAAAGGGAAGAAAGAAAGAAAGAAAGAAAGAAAGAAANNAAGAAAGAAAGAAAGAAAGAAAGAAAGAAAAGAGGAAAAAAACAACAGAAAAGGTTACTCCAGAGTAACTTTTTCTGGCCTGGAGGGTCTAGTTGCTTCATCTCCAGGGAACCAACTTTGCTCCTCAGCCATAGACTAGGAGATAAGGTTTGGTTGGGTTCCAGGTTGGACTGATATAAGATCTTCAAGGACTTGTGTCTCATCCTCTGTCTTAACTAGGTGACACTGACTCTGACTGTCCCCGAGTACAGCAACAAGCGGGTATCCCGGCCAGTCCAGGTCTACTTCTACGTCTCCAATGGGCGGAGGAAGCGCAGTCCTACCCAAAGTTTCAAGTTCCTACCTGGTGCGCTCTAAGACTGCCTGTGGTGGAGGTGGAGGGGGATGAACCCTCGGAAGGGAAGGAGGTTGGAAGGTGTGTCCTGGTGAAATTGCCAGAACCTTACCTGCCTCCTGCCTCCTCATCTTCCCAGTGATCTTCAAGGAGGAGCCCCTACCAGACTCATCTCTCCGGGGCTTCCCTTCCACGTCGGGTCCCCCCTTTGGCACTGACATGGACTTCTCACCACCCAGGCCCCCTTACCCCTCCTATCCCCATGAAGACCCTGCTTATGAGACTCCTTACCTGTCCGAAAGCTTTGGTTATAGCACCCCCACTCTATACCCCCAGACGGGGCCCCCACCATCCTATAGATCAGGCCTGCGGATGTTCCCTGAGACTGGAGGTACCACAGGTAGTGCCAGGCCGCCCGCAGTCTCCTTCCTTCCCCGTCCCTTTCCCGGTGATCCTTATGGAGGACAGGGCTCTTCTTTTGCCCTGGGGCTTCCATTCACCCCTCCAGCTCCCTTTAGGCCTCCTTTACCTTCCTCCCCACCCCTTGAAGACCCCTTCAATCCCCAGAATGCTGTCCACCCCCTACCTGCTGAGGGCTACAATGAGGTGGGGCCAGGCTATACCCCTGGGGAGGGGGCTTCGGAGCAGGAGAAATCCAGGGGTGGCTACAGCAGCGGCTTCAGAGACAGTGTACCTATCCAGGGTATCACCCTGGAGGAAGGTGGGTGTGGGACTGGGGGCTGTGAGTGTGAGTGAGTGCAAGAGATCGGTTTGCGTGTGTTCTGAGGGCTGGAGCTTGGCTACTCAGAGACTGGGTAGCCTTAGTGTCCCAGGGTAGTCAGGAGTCTCAGGAGCAAGTTCTTGGTGTATGTGTGGCCACCTGAATTCAACACCTTAATTCTGAAGGGCACGTGGAGTATCTTCCAGGTTTTTTTTTTTTCTGTCTCTGCCCTCCTCCCTAATCACAAAATTTCAGCCCTTGAAGTATTTCAAGACCATTCCCTCTAGTTCCCTGAATTGTAGATTCAAGCATTGAGTCTCAGGGAGGGACAGTGTCTTGTGGAAAGCTCAGTTGAGTGTTTTCCCTTACCGTATCTTTCCCTGGTGACTGTAGTTTGCTTTGGTGAAGAAGACCTTCCTGTTTTGTCTCTTCTCTGCCCAACTGATGACACCTACGTCTGACCTGCTGCCACTGGCATAGGCCAAGCTATCCAGGGCTGGGAACCCACATGCATGGAGTTGGACCCAATTTAGTTAGGAGCAGATGTTAAGAGACATTAGGGAAACTGAGGCCCAGCCAAAGAGGAATCCAGATGTATCCTAGCTGGAGGCTTGCCTGGAATTGAAGGGGGGCGCGGCCTCTGGAAAAGGAAAAGACCTGCCTTAGCCCTATCTTTCAACTGCCCTCCTTTACAGTGAGTGAGATCATTGGCCGAGACCTGAGTGGCTTCCCTGCCTGTCCTGGAGAAGAGCCTCCTGCCTGAACCACGTGTAGTGGCCCCAGAAGCTCCGCCTCCTTGCCCTTTTAACTGGGGCGCTGGCTCCAGAAGCTTGGGGCCTACTCTAGTTTCTTTTTGCCCAGCTTTTATCTTCCCATCCTCTTCTCCCTCTCCCAGCTAAGGTGTGGCCCTGGCCTGGTGCTGCCTTGAAAGGGAGAGAGAGTGTGGATAGGGGCTGAGGCCGGATGCCAGAACTGTCCGGGCTGTGGTGCGGGCAGGCCGGGCAGGTTGATGGGTAATAAATGCTCACTGACCAGCGCTTCAGCCTCCAGAGCTCCTTGGAGAAAGCGGGGATGCAAGCTTACTCCAGCTCCGCACCGAGGAGGCTGAGAAGTTGGGAAGAGCTGGGGCATGGCTTGGAGCAATGAATCCTAAGGGTCTCCCTGATGGAGGGGGTGAGGGCAAACAAAGGGGCTCCCCGAGGCTCCCTGGCTGCAGCTGAGGTTGGCGGTCAGGATCTGCACGGCTTCTTTATCCTCCCTTCAGGTTCAGGTTCCTTAGCTTTGGGATGAGGCCTAGGAATCTTTGATGTTCCCAGGTCCCTGTGTGTTGTCACCACCCAGATGATTCTGATTTATAGTCAAGGTGGGAAAAGGTCAGTCCAGCTTCTCACTAGAGAAATAATCTGAGGTCCAAAGAGAGAAACAGGCCTGCCTAAAATCACAGCGGCGCAGCAGCACACTGAGCATGGTCTCCTGGACTCCTGTCCCCTCTACACCCTTGCTCATCCTTTGAAGTGAGGGAGGAGATGAAGAAGACTTGGCATGGGCCTACCCACGGAATCTCCTATCCTTGACGATTGTGAAGACAATCCTGAAATATTTATCCTTTAGTTGTTAGACTTCAGGAAGCCTTGCAGCCTTCCTCAAAGCTCTGAATTCCTGGGGCTCATGGCATGCATGAGCTCCAGGCTTTCCTTGCAGATAAGCCCACACTGGCCTTCTGCATAGACAATCCATCATCATTAGCAGATCAAGGCAGGAAGCCTGATCTGTTCCCTGTCCTGATGGTCGCTGAGACCAAGGCACAATGAGCTGGTTAAGAGGCAGACTATCTACCTGCTTACCTGGAGCCTGGTGCACAGGCTAGGTATGGAGCCCAGTCAGCCTGAGAGGGTACACTCAAGACATTCAGAGAGCCAGTCCTTGGAAATCTTGCCTCGCCTCAAGGCTGCTTGGGTCCCTGCATTGTCCCCTGAATCTGAATAGCCCAGGGAAGTCCCAGGAAAGTCACAGAAACTGTAAAGGACTGGAAGGTTGAAGAACCTAAGTGACCTCTTCCCTCTGCCTATTGCTGCTTGGCAATGAGTTTGCTTGGCCACACGGTTTGTGTCCTAGAACACAAGCTGCCGCAAACCACATCGACATCAGCTGATCAGCTCACCTGCCCTATCAGGGTTTCCAAGATCCCCCCAACCCCAATCCAGAGTCATTGCCCTATAATTTTCATGTTGGAGGGGACCATGGTGCACATGAGTTACTTCCAGCCTTACTCATTTCCACCCCCAACCTCTTATGGGATGGGTTAGTCTCCATGGGAACGAAGGGCTGTCGTGATAGGGATTGGCTGTCTTGTGTGGGTAACTTTTCTCTTGTTGTGAGGAAATGTGATAGCCAATAGCATCTTAGAAGAAATAAATTATTTTGGTTTATAGTTCCATAACCATAATGGTGGGGAAAGTGTGGTGGCAGGAGCAGATCACATCTTAACCACACAGGAAGCAGGGAGAGAAGGCATGAAGTAGTGTGAGCCTATTAAAAACCCAAAGCCTGGCCCCAAGGATGAACTTTCTCCAGCAAGGCTCTTCCTTCCAGAGGTTTCATAATTTTCCCAAAGAGCACCCAACAGGAGACCAAATGTTCAAATACATGTGGCCAGAGGGGACAGTTCTCGTTCTGTCACCACACCTCCCAGAGGGGACAGTTCTTGTTCCTGTCACCACACACCTCCCAGAGCAGTTTGTGTCAATTCCTGCCAGAGTGCCAACGCTCAGTTCTGGTCAAATATTAGTGAGCATCTGCTAAGTGTCAGTCTGGAGGTCTTCTTAGTCTCCTGGGCTGGAACTCATTGTAGCAAAGGCACATGCCACCACACCTGGCATTCCTTTTCCTTTTTGGGGATAGAGTCTCATTTAGCCCAGGCTGGCCTGGAACTCACAATGTAGCCAAGGATGAGTTCAAGTTTGAAATTCTTACCCTTCTTCCTCCATCTCCTGATTGGGACTGTAGTGTCTGCCACGGTGCCCAGTCTTGTGCAGAGCCGGAAGTGAAACCCAGGGCTCTGTTCCTGGTAGGCAAGCATTCCACATACTGAGCTGGAGCCCTGGCTCTCTGTTTTTTGTTTTATTTTCCGCACAGACTTCTGAGCAACCTCCAGTCTATTCAGCTATATTCTTGACGTTTAGGGCCCCAATATCTGTATTTTGTTTTTATTTATTTGGGGAGGTATCTGCAATTTGTTTATTTATATGACAAGCTAGCATGGAACTCAATATGTAGCTCAGGCTGATCTTGAACTTGCTGCTATCCTGTTTCACTGGGATTACAGCCACTATGCCCATTTCGGCTCAGGAAAGTTGAGACCTAAAAAGTGTCAGATTCCAGAATAGCTTCGTTTCCCCTATTCAAATCCTGACTGTGTTGGTCTGAGGGGAGGCTCATATGGAAAAGTTAGCCCGTCTCTCACTGCAGCCCGTTTCTCCCCTTCCCTGGCTCTATGCACCCATTCAGCTTTTGTCCCGATGGGAATAAGAGAGTTCATTCTGAGACACACATGAGTGACCACAGACAACGAATAAGGATCCAGGATGCCTGAATGACGTTTTCCACTATGGAAAAGGTTATCTGAAGATGAAGTCACATGTAAAAGAAAGTTGTAAATCCATGTGCTTACTTGGGTAGGTACATTAGGTATGTGGGTTTCGGCACAGCAGGGAAATTCTGTTGTTGGGTATAAGAGTCTTAGTTTTAGGTTTGGTGGACCCTGGTGGTCAGCTACGTTCAGCGGTATGTTTCAAGAGCTTTGTTAGGTCAGGTACAGAGATTTAGGACAGCTCGGAAGGGAGCTAAAGATAGCCCAAGATAATCTTGGCTCGTGGTCAGCAGCATTCCTTCTCACTGCATGTGATGTTCTGGTTGGTCTCAAGGGTCTTTAACACAGATGAGGTTTCTTTAGAGATCTTCATTTCACAAGAGAATCCAGCGATGGTCCCAAGTGTATCCCAGAGCCCTGGTACTGTAGCAGCTGCTCTAGGAACTTGCTGAGCCTCCTGTGCCTGGAACTCTGGGCCTGCAAGGTGCTTGGGGGAAGCAGACCAGGATGCCTTCCAGTTGAGTTTTTGACTCTGCTTGGAGCTAGTTCTGTGAGGCCTAAAATCTTGCTTTTGGATTTTCTGAGTTGTGATGAAGAAAAAGGCCACACAGAGGTGTCATCTTACAACATCCTAGAAATGGCAGCTGCAAAGTGTGTAAGGATTTGACTGTTCCTTACCCTTACCCTTATCCCCCACAAATCCTGCAGTGAAAACTCAAGTGTTATACAGTGGGAACACGAGGGTCAATGTTGCATTATGGCCTTGAGCTTGAATGTCCAGGATGTCTCTAGAGGGAAGACCTTTCTGCCTAGAGATTAGGGTGAGGTGTGGGGCAGGAACTAAGAGGCAGAGATGATAGACTGCCAGCATGTGTGAAGGGTATTGCACCGAGAAGATGCTTTTAGGCTGGCTCCTGGAGGAAGGATAAGGGTTTCTGGGTACACAAGCTAGAGATGAGACAAGGTGATGTGCCTGGTTCAAGTCTACAAAGGCAAACCCCAATTGGTGGACACATCCATGACATCAGCACATGGAGGGAGAGGCAGGAGAATTGGGACTTCAAGGCCAGACTTGGTTACTTATGGAGTTTGAAGCCAGCTGGAGTTACATGGAACACTTCCTCAAGACAGACAGATAGACGAGCAATGCTGGAAGTCAGATCTGGACAGGTTAAAAGGAGTGAGACCCCAAACATTTTAATTAACGAGGTGAGAAGCATTGTAATAGAGAGTTATTTATTCATTTGGTCAGATCTCTCTCTCTCTCTCTCTGTATGTATACATGATATTTAAGAGAACATATGTGATGAGATGGTGCCAAGAAGAGTAGAGTGGAGTTTTGCAGTGGTTTAGACATGGGTAGCCTAGTCTCTGCCTTTACTCAGCTAAACAGGATGAACTAACATTGGGATCAGAGGACAGGAAAGGTGGAAGTTCTTGCTCAGCCACCAATGAACCATGTGACCTTCATGTCATTAGACTGTGGCCCTAGCCACATCATCTTTAAAACATTTATTGATCTGTTGCTGTGTACCAACCTTTGGATTAGAACAATAGGCCAGAAAAAAAACTCCTTAGAGACTTTGGGAACTCATTGAAAAGGCAACCAGCCTGCCTCCTGCTTGTACATAGTAATGACATGCGACTATACTTTGACATAACTCACTGGGTCCATCTCTTGTGAGTGGCAGTGGCAGGGAGGGGCAACCATACATTGTTTGAAAAGAAAATGTATTCTTAACAGATTCAATACAATGCCCATCAAAATCCCAGCAAAATTCTTCAAAGACCTTAAAGAATGGTACTCAACTTCATGTTAAAAAGCAAAAAACCCTGGATAGCCAAAACAATCCTGTACAATAAAAGAACTTCT
>LOJH01067707.1:0-10193 GCA_001685095.1 Ellobius talpinus
TGCCTTGCTATAGGTTCAAAGCAGTTTCTTTATTCATTAATGGCAATCACAGCACAAAGAGGGGACTCCCACATCATATTAAAATTTAAAATTTTATAGTAAATTTTCTTTTTAGGACATTAATTATAGTATCTGAGAGTGTTCTGGGGTTACCCAGACCAAGAAGAAAATTACGGCTCTGTCATTTAGCTGTTGTGTCATACGGGATAAGTTCATGTCACTTAATGGGCATCAGATTTATCACAAATTAAATGGGGATAATTAATAACAATGATGAAAATAATGTGATTTGAAGATTATTAGGATGATTAGCTAAAATAATCTTAGCATATTTAAAGTGTTAAATGAATAATGATTGTTACTAACTGGTGCCTTGTCTAGGGTGTCTCCTAGCTTACTATTTAGTCCTGTGTTCCCTGTACATGTTTTCAGTCACAGTATATGTGCTGAAGCAAGAATTTGCCTAAGATTTTTATATGTCTTTTAAATCTCGTTTGAGATAACAGTCAATCTTTAGTCGAGGGAGCTTAGAAATACAGTGGGCTATGTAAGAACTGAGAGAATATAGATTTCTATGTAGTAGTTAATCTTAGGGATGTCCACATGTTTGTTCAAGTATCAGCATAAGTGTGTGTATGCAGTGTGTGAATGTGTGCTTATATGCTCACTCATGCATGTGAGAGTGATTCTAAATGACAATAACATTTGAATTAGTGAACTGAGTAAAGTAGACAGTCATCACTACTGCCACAGTACACCATTCAATACATTGAAGGCTAATAGAACAAATGGCTGAGTAAGGGAGAATTCACTCTGCTCCAGTGCCTTAGAGCTAGGGTATTGGACTTCAGATTTATATTAGGAGTGGCACTTATACTTTCAGTTCTCCTGTGTTTCATATCTTGGGAAATAGATTGGAACTATGGCTGGATATCTCCTGGATCTTCAGCTTGAAAACAGTACATTCTGGCACTTCTCAGCCTCCATAGTCATATGAGACAACTCCATAATATTCTTAAAAATTGTATTTCTTTCTCTTTCGACAGCTTACCTACTATCTATCTGTGCCTCCATGATTTCATACGTTATATAAAGCATATATGCACAGAGCATAAATATATTGTATGTGTGTACATGAGTGGATATGTGTATGAAGATTCACATGGAAAAGTGTGTACCTATATGTGTAGGTTAGAGATTGGTTAGACATTTTTATTTATCACTTTCTACCTCATCTTTTGAGACTGATTCTTTCCACTAAACCGTCTGATCATCAATTGGTCAGACAGGATGGCCAATGAACTCCGAGGATCTGCTCACATCCACTGTGATAGGGTCGTAGGCAAACACCATCACACCTGACTTTTTATGTGGGTTCTGAGAATCTGAGCTCAGGTCCTGATGTAAGCATGCTACTAACTGAACTCTCACTCAGATGTTTATATGTTCTCTCTCTCTCTTTCTCTCTCTCTCTCCCTTATCTTGCATGTATCTAAGTAGCTTTCTATTTATTACTCAACCAACTATTTATATTCTATTGGTTCTTTTTCTCCGATGAACTCTTGACCTAGATAGTCTAGGAATATGTCTTATTTTTTATAATCCATATCCTTTTATAGTTCACCCAAATCTCACACTAAGATTTCTTTATCAGGTTTCATCTTATGGCAAAACAGAGTAAAGTCTAAAGTTCAGTACTATCCATAGATCAGGATTCATTTTTACATCTTAATAATTTAGAAACATGGGCAAAATTATTTGGTCTGACAGGGAGCCAATATTGGGTACAACTAATCAGTACTAATCAATGCTGTCTATACAGTCTGGAATTCAAACATGATATGGATAGTTTCTTTTAATTTTTTGAAACATCACAACATTGCAGAGAAAAATATTGACTTCTAGGTCTTGTCAGAAGCTTCAGCTTGTAAGAAGAAATCGATATACCTCTGGACCACTAGAAAGGCACACAAATCGCTCAGTTCTTCCTGTAGCAGAAAACTCTCAAGAAGATGACATCCTCAGAGACTTAGGTTTTATACATAAAATAAGTCCCAGAGTGTGTTCATATGTGATATTTCTTAGATTATTATTCCTTCTATTTAGTTTTTGTTTATGCCTATTTATTGATATATCATCTTACTCTGTAGCACAGATTGTCTTTGAAGTTGTGATCTTTATGCCTCTACCTCCCATGTACTAAGATTACTGATGTTCAGTTAGTGCTGCCCACATTTGCATGGGTGTTGGGTCATCAAGTAGAGCAAGAAAAAGCTGTAATGGCTACATCATCTAAAAGTAATGCTTTTTCCTCTACAGTAACTATTCTTCCGACTAAGTGATGGGTCCTGGAGATAATCTACCAGGAGATCCAGGATCATGCCAGGATTTTGGCTACCATGATCTGCAGGCTTTGTTCAGATAACCACAGCTGTTGTGAGTCCATGAGTGCAACAGGTATGACATGTGCAAAGATAGCATTTTATAGCAGTCCTTCCCATCCCATAGCTGTAGGTGGAGGCTGCCTGGTCATTTCCTCGTCACCCAGACCCGAAACAACCACACAGAAACTGTATTAATTGCAAAACTGCTTGGCCAATAGCTTATGGATGTTTCTAGCTAACTCTTACATCTTAAATTAAACCATTCCTATTATTTTATGTTTTACCATGAGGCCCGTAAGGTTCCTGGGGGTCTGTCTCCTTTGGCAGCTGCATGGCATCTCACTGACTCTGCTTTCTTTCCTCCTTTATCTGCTTGAAATTCTCACCTTACTCTATTCTGCCCTTCTGTTGGCTAAAACAGCTTTATTCATTAACCAATAAAACACATGTACAGAAGGAAATCATACATCATATAGCTACATTGGTGAGCTAATTTAGGGCTGATCACTTAGTTTATTGTTCTCAGCACTTTGACTATTGTGTACCTCTCAACTGAGGACTTCCCACTGCAGAAAGAAACTTCTCTTACTAAGTCTATTGGCATAAAGCAATTTGACAGCATACACATTTAGCAAAAAAAACTCCAGAAGGTTCTTTCCTAAGCCTATGACCTCCACAGCTACAGGCTTTTGACAGGGTTATATCAAGCATGAAATACACTCTTATGCAACATGCCTCAAATTCAGTCAGAAAGCAATAAGTTACGATCTCACAATAGTTTTATTACGTATTGCACCAATAGGCATGTCTTGACTGGCAAGTTAGTACTGAAGCATTCAACATTCAGCATTCATCTCTGGGTAAGAAGAGAGATGTCTTTTCTCTCTCAGAAGCCTGCATAGCAGCTCTAGGTAATATAAAAGCTAGACATCACAGAGAAGTTTTGTGGGTCAGTTTAAGATTGATTTCTTTATGTCTTCCATTCAATGTATAAGCTGATTTCAGCAATAGGATATTACCTTGTAGTTATTGTTAGTAACCAAGAGCAATGGAAATAACCTGTGTTATCTCAGAGACTTCTAGGATCTTCTTGATCAATAAGAAGAATGGAGGTATGACATGCCTTCTGTAACTTTTATTCATGTTACCTCTGAAAGTAACACTTTTCACTCATGCATGGTAATTATATTCAAACTAACTCTTTTCTAAGTTGCACTTTAAAAGGAGCTTGCTAACTGCTGGGTTTCCATAGGTCTTTATCATATAACCTTACTTTTGTTAAACCCACTGATTATCCCCACCCCATGATAATATTCCCACTTAATCTTTTAATCCCAGTGGTGCACACTTTTAACCCAGCCCTAGGGAAGAATATGAAAAAAAAAGGAGTAGACAGTTAACAGACATAGTCTCATTCTGAGATTCTTGGAGGCAGGATCACCATTTCTGGCTGAGGTCGAGGTAAGAGCTAACGAATGACTACTTTGCTTTTCAGGTCTTTAGACTGAACACCAGTTTCTTTCTCTGGGTTTTTATTAATAGTGCTACAGTGAATGGAAACATTTTAAACAGAATAAAATCATCTCACCTCTATACTTGAAAATGCTTCAGTAAATTTTCTATTGCGTTTTAACAATAAAGTCCTAGCAGTCCTCCTTGCAGAGTTCTTTCTGTTCTGGTCCTAGAATCCTTTAACTTTACATATTTCCTTCTCTGTTCTTCCTCGTCCCATACTCTAGCCATAAAGAACTGCTTGCTATTTTCTGACTCTGCTCTATCCCACTGCCTGTAAATACTGTGATTTTAGAGACAGATTTAAAATCTAGCAGTACCTGTTATCTCAAATTCCTCTCTAGATGCCCTCTGCTTCCAGGCAAACTCTCAGATCTAGTCATTACTAATTACTCCACATTCATTAGACAGAGCAAGGATTCCAAGAAAATATAATCTAGCTTAGAAAATCAAGATTTAAACAAATAATTACAAATTAATGAGGAAAATGCTTTGGTAGAGATATAATTTAATTTCTGAGGACTAAAGATAGGATAGTTGTTTATGTCTGGAATGTCAGTGAAAACTACATTCCTGCCCTTAAAGGATGATTAGAACTTTTAAAAGCATTTATAAGGTGCTTACTATTTCTTAAGCTTTACTTCTTTTAAGAATTGCAAGTGTACCATTTCTAATTGCCTTTCTACTGCTAATTTACCAGACCTTTAAAGAAAGGCTTTGCTGAGTTACAAGTAACCACTAAATGTCTATCAATTCCCAATTAGTAAGGATTGAAACAATGAGGCTTTGTTACAGTGTAAATGGAATTAAAGAGGGTGAAGTTAAGTCAAGGCATGAAACCATGATAAGCAAACATCCTGACTTAATCTTCTTTCCTTCCATTTAGGTCATAACAACAACAAGAGTGATTCATTAATTTTATGTTTAATAGGTTTTTAAAGTAGTCACTTTTGGTGGATTCCTGTTCCTTCTGACTTTTAATTTCCTTCCTTTGGTGCATATATTCTCCCTTGATGTCAGTTTTCTTATTTGAACCGTGAAGAGGAGTAGCTGGATTTACGGAATTCACCCTGGTATGCTATATAAACAAATCTCTCTACTCTTTGACTTCAATCAAGATACTCTAAGTACTCTGCTATTTTAACTTATGATTCATTCAGGTTCACTCTATTTTCCAAAATTTACTGTTCTATAAGTTGCATACAATAATACCCACTTAACTTTTATGTATACCTAGTGACATTTTAGGTGATAGGGACTATGTTCATGGCCTTGCACACTATAGTGAAGTGATCTACCACTGAACTATCTCCCAAATGGCTCAATGAATACTGATGAAATGGAAGTGGTGCATTATTACTACCCAGATAAAGATACAGAGCACTATAATCACTTCTACAGTGCTTTTGTACCTCTTTTGAGGTAAAACCAAGTGCTGCCTTATCTCTGTCCTCTACAATCTGTTCTGCTAGAGGTAAATGCTAGTCTGACATGGAATTAAATAGTTTCATAATAATTTTATAAATCTAATAATTATAATAATCTTATATGAACAGAATCAACAAACACATACACATCTGTTCCTATATTTATGGGATTCATATAATCTACTTCCTGTAGAAGCAGGTAATTTTTCATTGGTTTGTAGTACTTTGGCACTTTTTACAGATTAAGTTACAATTTACTTGACTAATCTGCCTCTGAACTTTTTATAATTTCAGTTATTGTGCAGAAAATGGCTAGGATTATTCTTGTCTTCTAGCTTATATCTTTGAGTAGATGTAAGAACATTCCTTTAAGTCACCCTGGAATATTAAGAAATTTATTTATTTATTTATTTGTTTGTTTATTTATTTATTGTTTTAATATGAAAGAGTTTATTCTACCTTATATGTTATTGTCCATCATGTGGAAACAGAAAGCAAGAAGTCAAGACTTGAAACTGAAAGCACAAACTAAAACAGAAACCATAGAGGAACCCTTCTTTCTCTCAAGCTCAAGTTCAGATAACTTTCTGTTTTTCTCTAATTTTTTGATATTTTAATATTTTCCCTTTTATTGAAAATAGATTCTTTTCTCATGTAATATACCTCAATTACAATATCTCCTCAATCTACTCTTTCCTGTTCCTCCTCTCTTCCCTTCCATCTGGAGTCATTACCTTGCAGTCTCTCATAGAAAAGAACAGACTTTTAAGAGATAGCAACCAAACATAACAAAACAAAATAAAATAAAATAAAACAAAAACCATCACCTCAAAATTGGATGAGGCAAACCAACAGAAGGAAAAGAGTAGGCATTAAAATTATAGACACACTCTTTCTCACAGTCAAGAGTCTTATAAAAATACTAAGCTAATAGCTATAATATATACAGAGAGGACCTGGTGCAGACCAATGCAAGCCCCATGATTGCTACTTCCTTCTCTGTGAGTTCATATGAGTTTTGTTCAGTTAATTTGCAGGGATGTGCTCTCCTGGTGTTCTCTATCCCCTTTGGTTCTTATTCTCCTACCTCCTTTTTCTAGGGTTCCCTGAGCTCTGAGGGGAAAGGTTTGATGAAGATATCCCATTTAGAGTTGTGTATTCCAAGGTCTCTGTCTCTCTCTGTGTCTTTCTCTCTGTAATGTCTGACTGTAGAAATTTCTTATTGTTGTCGATAATTTTACAACAAGAAAAAAAGTGTCAAGTCAAATTTTGTTAGAAAAACAACATGTATATGGCAACCTCAAGACAGGAAGCTGAAAGCAGGAACTAAAACAGAGACCATGGAGAAGCATTCTTTTTTGCCTTTCTCTCAGAGTATGACCACTGGTAAGTTTCCTTCCTCCAGTCAGGCACCAGCAAACATATGGGGAGAACTATTGAACTTAGTTGCTTAAATAAAAGATAAGTGTGGTGGTATTGAGGGACTACGGGAAGAACTGATAACAGTGTGTATATATATCATTATGTAAATATATGGGATTCTCCAAAAATAAAAGATTAATAATTCTTATAAAAGAATAAAACACAAATGTGTCGGCACCTTCATCAGGTACTGGTTATCCCCTCCCTTGAAGCATAAGGAATAAATATTTGTTGTTTATAAATTTCTCTGCAGAAAATATTTTTGTGAGGGAAACCTTAGGGACTAAAATTATACTGTGTTTACAAAAAGGCTAAACTGTAAAAGGCTGTCTATTAAAATAAGCCATCAACAGAGAGATTTACCTAAAGAAATAGCTCAATTAAATTATGTGGTGCCTCTGGGGTTAGAGGAATGAATAACACCTACCTCTCATAATTAGACACTGAGAAGAGGGGTAGGGACTCATGAAGAAAATCACAAAGGTTTCAGGAAATAGAAAACTTTCTGTTTCTGAATGTCTTTATCTGTTTTTAAGTCCTCATTGCAAATGAACTTATTACATGACCATTGAAGTGTTCGTTGATCATGGTAAAAGATGCCAGATAAGGCTTTGTAAATAGCTATCTCATTATATTTTCTGTTATCATAATATTAATGTTCTGTAGATCCTCAATTATTATATATTAATTTTCATTCCTAATATATCATGGCATTTGTAGTTAGACCTCACAATTAAACTATAATGCTGGAACACTCATCATTTAGTCCACATATTTTTTTTCATACTGGGCATTGAAATTAGGGTTTCATGCATGGTTAGGCAATCCCTCTTTCACCAGTCCTCTTTTCAGTCTTTATTTTGATGCAGTGTCTCACTAACTTACCCAGGCTGGTCTTGCAGTGGTTTCTTTAATGTATTTTTAATTTTTTAATTGAATTTTTAGGGGTTTCACATCATGCACCCTAATTCTGTTCACCTCCCAGTCCCGCTGTATTTCCCATTATCCGTGTACCATCCCCCCCACAAGACAAAATAAAGTAAGCAAGCAAGCACACAAAAGCAAGAACAAAAAAGAAAAACCAATAACACAAAAACAAAACCAAAAACCACATGCAAAACCGAAAAATCTCTGCTTCTCTTTCTCTCCCAAATCTCCATCACCTTTTTTATCCATCTTGATGACATTGGAAGTTTCAGTGTGTCATATAGTATACTGCTTTTTCCCATCAGCTTGACTGGCAACTGTCCATTGCAATGAGTCATTGGTCTGATTCAAGGTCTCTGTGTTTTGGTACAATATCCTCAGTGGATCCTCATCGGAGTCCAGATAACTTCATTTTCCTTACAATATCCTCACATCAAAGGGTACCACAAGCGCCTAACCATCAGAAAAGGAGAATGATAATTTCAACATTGTAGGATCTTTTGGTTACTTAATCATGTGCCTCTCAGCCTCTAGAAGTGGGTTAAAATAAGTAGATGTGAAGCTACAGGTTTATGCTATTTTCTTATGTAGCCTAAATAAACTAAGATACTAATGGTCTGTTGGAATAAACACTCTGTAGCGATTAAGTTAGTGCTTTACTTCAGTTCAGAAGGTCAGTGTAGGGAAAACACCGAGGTTCCCAATGCCTAAGGGCTGATCTCTGACCTGATCTTTCAGAGATCAATGTGAAGCACCTGAGTAAGTGGTGACAGTTTGAAACTATTTCTAGAAGAGCACACATACTTCTTGGTTATAACTAATCATGTACAAACATAACATTCATTTCTTGCTAAAGTTGAATAAGAATTCACTGTCATGGAAAGTTCTTAGAACTTTGTAAATCAGTATATAACACTTGCCTAGGGTGAATCTGTAAGTCAGTTACCTAGAACCAAGAGTCCTTACAAGGCACAAATCTCTGTAAGGGACAGTCTAAAATTGAACACTTCCTTAGAAAATCCTAAGCTCAGAGAAAAGAAAGAAAAGGGAAAGTATGTACAAATGAGTATAAGCCTATATGATCAGGGCTGTAATGGGGGATTTACAAAAATGCTTGAGTGACACAAATGAAGTGTAATTAATTCTGTGTGGGACAGTTAGAGAAAAATCACAGAAGGGAAATCAAATTTAAGCTAAGCCTTCAGGGATGAGTGGGTGTTCACAAGTTATGCAAAAGGAGAAGAATGCATTTATCATAAATCTTTATCTGTGTGTTTGTATATGTGTTTGGGTGTGGGGATTTATATTTTAAAATATTGATTAACATAATATTTGTTTATACACCAAAGCTATACATTTGTGGTTTGTACAGTAAAATACATGTGTATGTATATATGTAGTACAACAGGTGAACAATAGTCAATAATATTCTTTTGTGTATATTAAAATAACTAAAAGAATAAATTTAAAGTGTATCAACATAAAATGAAAACAAAATAAGGTGATGAATGCTTTTTATTAGCTTTATTTAGCAATTTCACATTGTATAAAATTAGACTATTTCATTCTTGGTTTCTTTGCTTCAACTTTTATCTACCCAAATTTGGGACTGTACTTTGCATTGAAATTTTAACTACCCTTTCAACTGCACTGATGATTTTTTTTATCTCTACTAAAAGGCTTTTATTTTTTCAATATGATCTTTTATTAACCATTTGATAATGTCATACATGTACACAATGTATTTTGATCCCATTCACCTCAATTTCTAACCCTGATTCCTATCATGTTCACCCTCTAAACCTTCCCTCCCTCTCAACTTCTTGCTCACTATTGTACCCATGGTTATATCTTATCATACTGGTTGTTATTATAGTTCACAAGGTTCAGAGCTGAGTCGGTCTTTTGTTCACATTCCCCCCAGTAGCTAGTGTAGCAACTTTCAGTGCTGTGAAAGTTAGCCATTAGACAATGAAATCCATGGTCAGTACCAACTTGATTTCTCTATGTACTATGAACAAGTTGTGAGGTAGCTTCAGTAATAGGGTCATTTTGGCAACCAAAAGAAATAGCAGTATCTTATACTGTTTTGTGTTCTCTAGGACACCACTGACAAACACCATGAGCGGAAATATCCCATACTTGGCACTGGTATTTTTATATGGCTTCTAGGACTATTATGCCCTCAATAGAATAACTACAATTAAAGCCATATGCAGTGTGTGTGTGTGTGTGTGTGTGTGTGTGTGCGTGTGTGTGTGCGTGCGTGCACGTGTGTGTGTGTGTGTGTGATATGGGAGTCCCCTTTGTGTGTTGCTTATATTGGTTAATGAATAATGAAACTGCCTTGGCCTGATAGGGCAGAACTTAGGTAGGTGGAGAAGGAAAAACTGAATTCTGGGAGGAAGAAAGCAGAGCGAGGAGCAGTCATGGACCCACCTCCAGAGATAGACATGTTGAGAATTTCCTGGTAGGCCACGACCTCATGGTGATATACAGATTAATAGAAATGAGTTAAATT
>LOJH01067708.1:0-10193 GCA_001685095.1 Ellobius talpinus
TTTCTAGGTTCTGGCTATTACAAACAATGCTGCTATGAACATAGTTGAACAAATATTAATAAAATCTCAGGGGTCAGTTACCAGGGTAAAAGTCTGAAGGATCCAAAGAGCAACAGAGGAACAATCAGCTGACCCTAACTCTCCATGCTTCCCAGAATCTAAAATACAATGAAATTCTCTAAGTTCCTACCTTTATCTTTATGTACCCCTTATCTGGGTCCTCTAAAACCTCTATGACTAATTCTGGTCATCCAATTGCTGATTTCACTCTCTAATTCAGGGTAAACTTTATTACCAATCACAGAGTGTCATTGAAAGCAAATACCTCACCATGATTATAATTTAATGTATCTTATTCATTTGTTAACTATAAATACTTCAATTGTTTCCATTTCTCAGCTATTGTGAATATCACCCTGAGGCCCATGAAGGTACATATGTCTCCTTAACATAATATATATGTTTAATGTATCATCTAAAAACGAATTAAAATATGTTTAAAAAGTTCAGTTTGTGACAAAAATATGAAATTCAAAAATAAAGAAAATTCCTCCATGCCCAGAAAAAATTAACAGACAGTATCCTTAAGTAAATATGTGCATGATGTTTACTATGGTGTTTTAATTAGTGGCATAAAATATGTTCAAAGAGACAAATTATGTAAGAACAGCTGGAAGGACTAAATGAGGCAGTGAATAGACAAAAGTATGAAGTATTTCAGAAATCCTGGAGGTAAAAAGAAGAAAGCTAAGTAAAAAATTTACTAGAAAATTTTGGTAGCAGATGCGGAAGATTTTGAGTTCTTCACAGAATAGATTTATGCCTACTACTATAGATCCAGATTTTAAAAATGTGATTGAGGATGTCATAGGCTCAAGGGTAAGTTTACCTCAGTTGTCTAACTAAAGTGATATGACACCAAACTTCCTCATAAATATTTATGTTTATACTAACAGGGAAATGCTACTTCCAGTCTTACCTAGAGAAGTGCCTCTTTGCAATAAACTTCAATGAATACATTAATCATGGTGACTCAACACACTGAGAATAAGTAAGTGATGATTGAAAGTTTAGCCCTAAACAAGACATTTATACCACCCACTGTAGCGATCTGGAAATGTCTTAGAAGACAAGGCAGAAAGAAATTAATAAGAGTCAGAAAATGAGAAGAAAGTTTGAGAAATGCTTTTTTTTCTGGGCATGAACAGTCATTGGGATTATAGTCTTAAGAAACTGCATTCTACACAAAACTAGACTGATCATCAGCCAAGTATTGACTAGGGAGGGACTTGTCAGACTGTATCACCATCCAATGAACTATTGAATACTTGTGAGTTATAAATGAGAAGCCTTCATTGCCTTTTGTTGTACACCCCCAGGTAAGCTCAACAAACTCAAAGCACAATTTAAAGCCTATGTGTAGTAGTAATGCTGATTGTTTGTTTCCCTACTGCCCAGCTAGCTCAGTCGGTAGAGCATGAGACTCTTAATCTCAGGGTCCTGGGTTCAGGCCCCATGTTGAGTGTCAATTGTATTAGTAAGGTTGCCTGTTTGTTTCCCTACCACTTGGCAGCTCAGACCTGAAATAACCACACAGATACTGTATTAATTACATCACTTCTTGGCCTATTATCTCTAACTTCTTATTGGCTAACTCTTACATATTAATTTAACCCATTTCTAGTAATCTGTGTATCGCCACAAGGCTGTGGCTTACCAGGTAAAGTTCTGTCTGGTGTCTGTCTCTGGTAGGGTATATATGGCTTCTCTCTCACACTGCCTTCTCTCTCCCCAGCTTTCAGTTTAGTTTTTCCTTCCTAGCTAAGTTCTGCCCTATCAACAGGCCAAGAAATTTTTTATTATTAATTAACCAATCATATTCACAGCATACAGAGAGGAATCCCATATCACCTATGAGCACACCCAGCAGATTATAAGACAGGAAAAAATAAAATAAAATGTGAATGTAGGGAAGTGACTCTTTGGTTTGTGTGGGATGATCAGCCTGAGAGTTAGACGATTAGACTACATTATACTAGAACATATTTAGACTTATGTATCTACTCACAGATAAAACTGTCAAAGAAGACAATAAAAGTTTTATGCACATACATGTAGAGAGTTTTAGGACATATTTGTTATTAATTGCACTATTTTAAGTGATATGGCATATCACATGATCTAGAATTATGTCCTATGGACAGCACTAGGTTTTCTTCCAATATTTGAATCCTGAATTATTTAAATCTCTATGCACAGTTATCATGACTATGTTTTTATTTATTACTTTTCAAAATTAACTCAGTAGAACTGCCTATATACATGTTTTCTTGTTCATATTGTGAGCCAGTGAGAGCAAACTGTACTGCCAAATCTTTGTTTTCACAGAATTATGTGTTACATGATCTGACCTAGCACGTATATTTTTGCAATCTATATATTATTGCTTCCATGCTTGTTCTTCAGACCCATTTCCTCTTACTTTTGCCTTGTCTTGCCTTGATATAAGGGTCTGTGCCTAGTCTTACTGCAACTTGTTATGCTGTGAACAGTCTGTTGATATCCCTGGGACGCCTGCTCTTTTCTGATGGGAAACGGCAGAGGAGGAGTCAATCTGGGGGAGAGGTGAGCTGCATGTTAGGGACGGGCTGGGAAGAGTCGAGGGAGAGGAAAATGTGGGAAAAGGTGAACAAAAAAAGAGGAATCTGTGATCTGGGTCTGGAAAGATGTCCCAGGAGTTATGAGCATATACTTCTCTTGCATTAGAAGGATATGCACTGGTTTCCTGGAGCCCATGTTGGCAACTCATTGCTGCTTGCTCCTCTAGGGAATCATATATGAAAATCCATACTGAAGGCCAATGTTTCAAAATATATACTAATAAAATAAACACTGTAAAGTTGAAGGAGAGATAATTTTACAATAATAGTGAAATATTTTATTAGCACAGCTTTTTATGATGGATAGAAGAACTTAACAAAAGATCAGTGGATAAACAGAATTATTTTTGTTTTGTTTATCATTTATAATATAAATAAATAGATACTAGACAAATTAATAAATAATAATCAGACTTTAAAAAATTTATTTAGTATCCCTTCTCTTTCCCCAGTCCCTCCCCCACACCACTCCTCTGCCCATACTTCTCTCAGATCCACTTTGTGTAGGCAGAGGGTTTCATCGGAACTACTGGTCAGCTCTTTTTTGCCACTCACTTTCAAATAAGCACACAGAGACTTATTATTAATTATAAATGATCAGCTGATAGCATAGGCATGTTACTTCCTAGCTTTTACATCTTAAATAAATCCATGTTTCTTATCTACCCTCTACCATGTGATGAAACCTGCTTTCAGCACAGCAAAATATGCCTATAACTCCTGTTCTGTTTCTATTCTTTAAAGGGTAGATCTACCATGGACATAAACAATACATGGCATATACAGTTGCAATAACACTAAATACCTCCCTTTGTATTAAGTCTTGACAAAGTGACCCAGTTTGAAGAATGGTGTCCCTAAAACCAGCAAAAGAGTCAGAGACAGCCCTTGCTCCCACTGTTAGGAGTCCCACAAGAAGAGCAAGATACACAGCTGTCACATATATGCAGAGAGCCTAGATCAGTCCCTTGCAGGCTCACTGGTTGTTGGTTCAGGCTCTGTGAGCTTCTATGAGCACAGGCTAGTTTATTCTGTGACTTTTCATGTGGTGTCCTTGACCTCTCTGGCTCCTACAGTCCTCTTCCCTCTCTTCAGCAGGTTCCTCAACCTCAGCCTAATGTTTGACTGTGGGTCTCTGCATCTGTTTCCATCAGTTGCTGGATGAAACCTTTCTGATGTCAGTTGGGCTAGGCACTAGTCCCAACACATCCCAAAGGCAGGACAGACTGTAGGATGAAGGTTATGAGGCTGGGTTGATCTCCCAGTTCCTCCACTGGAACTCTTGCCTGGTCACATGAGACCGTCAGTTTAGGCTACATATCTGTTATTACTAGGGTTCTTATCTAGAGTCGTCCTTTTAGAGTCCTTTGAGTTTCCCTTGTACCAGGTTTCTACCTGACTCTACCATGCTACATCCCTTTCCAGCAGTGTCTTTAAGTCCTTTTCACTGCCCCCCACATGATTCCTCATGATCCCATCCCCTCCACACACAGTCCATACAGGAAATTTCTTATATTTCTTCTTGACAGGGAGTCCCAAATGTCCCCCTTTGAGCCGTTCTTATTACCTAGCCTTTTGGGGTCTCTGAGTTGTAGCATAGTTATAATTTCCTTTCAGCTAATATCCACTTAAGTGAATATAAGCCATGTTTATTTTGATGGCTATGGTTTATCACACTCAGGATGATATTTTCTAGTTCCATCCATTTGTCTGCAAATTTCATGATGTCATTGTTTTTAACAGCTAAGTAATACTTTATTGTTTTTTTTTAAAAAGTGTACCACATTTTCTGTTTTTCTTTTTTTAATTCTTCACATTTTAATTGTTTGGGTAGAAATGTGCTATGCATTTTCCCCTTTCCATCCCTTCTCCCTTTCTCTCTTCCCCCTGCCCCCTGCCTTCCATGTTTTCAACTCCCAATTTACTCAGAAGATTTTATACTTTTTCCCCTTCCTAGGCGAATCTATGTATGTCTCTCTTAGGGTCCTTTTTGTTACCTAGGTTCTCTGGGGTTGTGACCTGCAGACTGGTTGTCCTTTGCAATTATGTCTATTATCTACTTATGAGTGAGTGCATATTTTATTTGTCTTTTTGGATCTGAGTTATATCACTCAGGATGGCTTTTTCTAGTTCTATCCACTTGCCTGCAAATTTCAAGATTTCATTGTTTTTCATTGCTGAGAAGTACTCTGATGTGTAAATTTATCCAACTTTCCTTATCCATTTTTTGGTTGAGGAGCATCTATGTTGCTCCCAGGTTCTAGATAATATGAATAATTCTGCTATGATCATAGCTGAACAAATGTCCATGTGGTGTGAGTATGCATCCTTTGCGTGTATGTCCAAGAGTGGTGTTGCTGGGACTTCAAGTAGATTGCTTCCCAATTTTCTGAGAACCGCCATACTGATTTCCAAAGCAGATGTACAAGATTGTGTAAATTCATGATATCATGGTTTTTAACAACTGAGTAATATCCTTTTGTGTAAAAAAATGTGCCACTTTTTTTTAATCCATTCTTTTATTGAGGAGACTCTAGATTATTCCCCATTTCTCGCTATTCTAAATAAAGCTGCTACGAACATTGTAGAACAAGTGTCCTTATGGTATGAATGAACTGGGTCTTGAGGTTGATTGTTTCCCAAGTGTCTGAGAAACTGCCATATTGATTTCCAAATTGGCTGTAAAAGTTTACAGAACTCGAGATAAACATTAGAACCCATATATTCCTATAAAAGATTGCTCTGCTTCTAAACTGGGGGATATACATCTTTTGAGTACCCAAAGTATTCTCCTGTATGTGTCCTGTGTCATGTAAAACAACATGTCTCAGCATTAAAACACTAAAGTATTCCTGGATTGCTTCTATGAGCAAACTAATTGAATTGCCAATCATAACAAAATAAAACAGATCAGTTCACAAACAAGTTGAAATCATACAAAGTAGTCAATTAATGAATGGGTCAAAGAAGTCAGTAAAGAGTTGGAAATATTTAAAGATGAATGACAGGAAAATGTCACACACCAAAACTTATTGAATATTGAAAAAGTAGATCCTAAAGGGAATTTGTATTTATGAATGTCTCCATTAAAAAATGATATATGTGAAATCAATTATTTGTCATGACACAGTAAAGAACCAGAAAAAATATGAAAAAAATATTGCCAAAGTCATAAAAGGAATGATTGCAGCAGAGATTTTAAAAACACAGAGTACAAAAATAATAGCTAGCTCTCAAAACATTGCATAAAATTGATAACCTTCACCCAGATTAATTCAAAAGAAATTGATAATCCAAATAATCACATAGTCCAAGTGATTGTTTTAGATGAAAAGAATACATATCACAACATATATACATAATGAAATAAATATTATTTATCCAATAAAGGAAATAAAGCTCCCTGTCTCTGTCTCTCTGTTTCTGTCTCTTTGTTAGTTACTAAATGGGTTAGTTTAGGATACGAGTTAGACAGAAATATGCTTAAACTATTGGCCAAACAGTATTTCAAATAATATGGTTTCTGTGATTATTTCAGGTCTGAGCTGTTGGTGGCCGGGAAACAAACAAGCGACCTCTTAAAACAGTTGTGCACCCTCTGAATGGATATATAATGTGTTAATTTGGTATGGGTTCTAAAGTAATTCTGCATTTAAAAAGATTTATTTATATTTATTTTATGTCTATGGCATTTTTCTGCATTCATTCTGTGCACTATATATACAAAACCTGTGGAAGCCAAAAGAGGGAGTCTGACCTTCCGGATCTGGAGCTGCAGTCAGTTGTCAGCAGTCAGATGTGGATACTGGGAATTGAACCTGGGTCCTCAGCAAGAGCAGCGAGTTATCTTAACGACTAATCCATTTCTTGTGAGAGTCAATGCCACTTTTCTTTGCACATTTCCATAATCTTTTCCCAAATATGTCAAGTCAAATAGGAGGGTTAATAGCTTTCAGCAATTGCTAAGAATTAGATTGCAAATTCAGATGAGCTCAACCAATCCAGCTCCACAACTAATGATGAACCTGTTGCTTTTATCCTTGTATTGAACAAATGGTCACACTAAGAAGAAACTGATAATTTATTCAGTTGTAGTGACACTTCTGAAGTAGTTTTAAATAACGTAAAGTTAAGCGTTTTTATGGTTTTACTTTCTAGTGGCTTTACACAGAGTGAAAAGAGAAAATGTATTTGAAGACAACATAAATATGGAGCTCTCTTTCTCTTTCAGTACAGTGATATTGAAAGCACAGAAAAGTGGAAGAACACGAACCTATCAAAACATTTGCACACCTACTCATATTTACTGTCCTTCAACAGAACCAAGAAATTCAGAAAGAAGGGTTTGTACTAAACAATCAAACCATGGCAACACAATGTGCCAATTTTTTTATGATAGCACATTTCTGCTATTGAAAAATGAAACATTCTCATATAATTTTTAGTTTTTTATTTAATTAATTTGAATGTACATAAGCAATTGTTTCATTTTCCTCCTTTTGGGCCTTTGAGATATATTTTTTGACAATTCAAAAAGAGATTTTAAACTTTGATTTTTATATCATACATATTTAAGTTATCTCCTCTTATCATTAACCATAAAAGTTGTCATATTGTTCCTCAACTAATATGTCATAAAGCTTGTTTTGGGGTATGAAGTCAGATAACTTCTAACTTTTATAATATTTTTATTTTGGTTGTTAAATTATCATTTACTACTGAATACATTTATAAAAGAATTTATGTTATCCAAATTTAACTCATCTTTATAAATAATACATAATTAATTGAAAATGAACCAATACTAGAACTGTTTGAAATACTTATAATGTAGAAAAGTTAACAGCAAGAAAATAAATTTAATAATATTATAGTAGTGAGGGATCCAAAATAGATGTACATTTCTGTACTTCTCCTAAATTCAGGAGAAAATTAAGTTTTAATAATCTAATAAAAGTGGCAAACAATAAAATAGAGTACCCAAAGTCTGAACAAAATAACAGACATTTAAAAATTTTAGAAAAAATATTCAAACTATATTAAAACTGGAAACTATTGATTCTTTGCTCTAAGCACAAAATTATTTGGAATAACAACCAACAACATTTAGAGGCTTATCTGGAAGTGGCTGAAACAAAGCTATATTCAAGATAAACAATCTTAATATTACCTCTATGAAAAAATAATAATTGTGGGAGGACATTAATAGTGTGCAAATGTGAATCTTGTACCTTTTTTCATATACAATACTAAAAAGAAAAATGCAGGGTAGAAATACTATCATGACCTTGGTGGGGAAAATATTATGGGCTTTATACTTAGTCAAATGGACAAATCTAACAGTTAACTCCTAAAAAAAAAATTATACAATTTGTAAAGCTTCAGCTAGATTCATTAAAATAAGGAATCAAAAACCAAAATAACTGCATAATCTGAATAGTTATTATAGATTAAAAGAAATACAAATTTTATTATACATATGTAATATATAATAATATCCACTCCTTGAAGGGAATGAGATTTTGTGTCTGTTGTAAAAATGAACTTCTAAAGTGCACTAAGTGAAAGATGAAAGGAACAATATTCACTCATTATATCACTGATTGTACATGAAATATTCAGAAGCATACATAGAAGAAGCACATTGGTGATTTTTTAGGATACACACAAATGGACATAGGCATATCATATGTGTATGTTATTTGAATCCTATATACAAATGTTTTAACTACATGAAAACAAAGAATCCACTAGGCACAATGGGAAGGGATGTCAATGTACCCATGAGTAGAACCAGAAACCTAACTGTGAAGTCTAAATAAGGACCCTGTTGAGTTGAGAGAAAAGCTATGGATAGCCAAAAGAGTAGAATCATAGCTAAAACAACAGGTAGCCCACAACCACAAAGGAAGAAGCAGGGCCTCCATGTTAGAGGAGTAACAACTGAGGACATGTAGCTACTGCAGATTATAAGAGACCAGAGATATCAGCATTTCTCTACCTCTGGCTCCTGCTTTTTTCTTCATTTATGTACTCACTCATAAGTGGATATAAGGCATAAAGCAAAGGATAACCAGTCCACAGTCCACAACCCCAGAAAAGACAGGAAACAAGGAGAACCCTAAGAGAGATATACCTGGATCCCCCCAGGGAAGGGGAAGTAGACAAGATCTCTTTAGTAACACGACAGTGTAGGAGAGAAGGGGTGTGGTAAGGAAGTTGAGGGGTGAAGGGAAGCAGGGAGGAGAGCATGAGGGTTCAGGAAGAATGAGTTGGGTAAAAGACAGAGAGGGAGAGCAAGGAAAGAGATATCTTGAAGAGGGGGTCATTGTCAGGTTAGTGAGAAACTAGGCACTAGGGAAAATTACCAGGAATCCACAAGGATGGCTCCAGATAAGAATTTAAACAATAGTGGAAAGGTTACCTAAAATGCCCTTCCTTTGTGATCAGATTGATGACTATCTTAATTGTCATCATAGAACCTTCATCCAGTAACTGATGGAAGCAGATACAGACATTTACAGCTAAGCACTTGATAAACTACTGGAGTCCAGTCTTATAGAGGGAGGAATGATATTAAGGGCAAAGTGACCAAGACTATGATGGGGAAACCCAGAGAAGCAGCTGACCTGAGCCAGTGGGAGTTCACTGACTCTGGACTGACAGCTGGGGAACCTACATAAGACTGAACTAGGCACTCTGAATTAGAGTGTTTGACTTAGGCAGTTTGTGAGGCCACTAGCAGTGGAACCAGTATTTATCCCTACCTAGTACATGAGTCTATTCCCTGTGGAGGGATACCTTGCTAAGCCTAGCTAGTTACAAAGGGATGCGTTTAGGTCCTGCCTCAAGTGATGTGACAGATTTTGTTGGCTCCCTATGGGAGGTCTCACTCTCTCCGAGGAGTGAATGGGGGTCGAGTCAGGAGAAGATGTGGGGAGCAGTAGGACAGGAGGGAGCAGAAAATGGGATTGTATGTAAATTAAGACTGTATTGAGAAAAACTAAAATTAATAAAAAAATCTTTAAATATTTTGATCATGTTCTTTCCCCTCCTTCAGCTCCTCACAGATCCTGCCTGTCTCGCTCCCCACCCACATAAATACATGTTTGTTTTCTTTCTTTCTTAAAAAATGATTATCAAAACAAATGAAAAATATGACATAGAATACAAAAATGAAACAAAAAAACCCAAAAATGTGTAATCCATTTTTGTTGACCAACTACTTCTGGTCATAGTGCTTGTCCTGGAATGTGGTTTTTATACCCAGTGACATTCAACTGGATGAAGTTGATTTTCCCTTTCCCAGTAGGTATCAACTTTGAATATTTTCTTTATTAGTAGTGGAACTTTGTGTCTACTTCCCCTTCTACATGCTAGAATTTTGTTTGGTTTGAACTTCAGACCTTATGAATATTACCACTGTCTCTGTGAGTTCCTATGAGTATCATCCCTGTTGCCTCTGAGAGACACTGTTTCTTTATCCATCCATCTATCCATCTATCCATCTATCCATCTATCCATCTATCCATC
>LOJH01067709.1:0-10193 GCA_001685095.1 Ellobius talpinus
CACTCACCCCTCCAGTGGATCTTCTGGTAGAGGATCAGGGCCCCTTGCCGGCCTGTCTCACCCATTTTTGTCACATTTTTAGTGTGAGTTTAGAAAGTCGTTCAACTTTTTTTAACATTTTTCATGAAAAATTATGTTGTCTTGTATGTTAATTTGATTACAACTCAAATAATAAACTTCTGAATATCAACGCAAAAAAGAAATAAATGCTAATAAAACCATATTTTATGTTACAAATTATTAAAAAAAAGAGATATGCTGCCTCTGTGTTTCTCTTGGACAGCAATAGAATCTCTTCTTCATTTTCACTTATAAAGCTATAAAGCAAGTTCTAACATAATTGCATTTTTGACATCAGGTTGAAGAAAGAGACTATTAAAAAGATAGCAGTGTGAAAGAAAGAGATAGAGATATGAAGACTTGGTCATCAGTATTCACAGAGATTTCATGTCTATTCCAATTATGAGACTGCTATACTTTCTCAAAGAAGAAAGCTCATTGTAAACTGTTTTCATCTTTCTAACCTAGTTTTGTGAGTATGAACTTATTGTATGTATTAGTTATACTGCTTCTATACATATTGAAACTATTTTTCATAGCATCACCTAATTACCTAAATCATGTTAGATCTAAACAATGGATTTTATCTTCTAATTTTGACAATTTTTAAAATCTTCTTTAATTATAACATGATTGCATCATTTGACTTTTTCTTCCCTCATTCCATCCCATGCATCTCCTCTCTTTCATATTCATGACTTCTTCATTAATTGTTCTTACATAAATATGTACATATATATTTCTATAATAAGCTGAATTTTAAATATTTCATTTACACACCCTTCAATTTACACACTATTAAATTAATGATAACAAAAGGAAACATGTTCAATTGTTCTCAGACAGGCTGCTACTTGGTGCAATTTACTCTTTTGATTTGTGTACTTTCCATTTATTTTTTCTTCAATATTTAGGGTTGATTATGATTCATATACTATTGCATTAAACAATATGGAATATATAGTTACTGAAGAGATTATAATATAATTTTATTTTCTTATTTATATTTATTTATTTTTGTTTATGTATGATTGTATGTGTGAATAATGCCTATATGATGACATGAATATGAGGCTTGCTGGGAAATGTTTTCTTCTTTCCACCTTGTACATTCATAGATGGTTACTCAGGCTCATTTCAAGAGCTTTATCAGCTGATCTATCTTTTCATTCTTTTATATAAATGTAGAAACATTCACAATATATAGCCAATAAGGTAAAATGATATGAAGTTGTGGCAAATAAGGTTAATATTGCTATCTGGGTGAATCTGTATTAGAAGTGATCTTAAGAAATAAACATAGGAGCAGGTTTATTTTATTATTAACAGAAAAGCCAACTTCAAATTTTGCAAATGAAAGAAATTATTAAATTTGTTAAAATATGCAATATAGGATAGACAATTTCCACTTGAAGATACTATCAAATTGATATAAAGAAGTTCAATTATTGGATAATAACTATGATTGTTAAAGTTTTTTGAGAAAAAAATATTACTTTGCAACATCCCTGTCACAAGTCAGAGTCTTCCTTGAGATGTTATTCACCTTAGAATCGTTTTGTGAGGCTCTGTATCCCCCATTACTAGGAGACTTTGCTTTGGTCAGTCTTGTAGATTCCAGGACTTTCCTAATCAGGCAAAGCTCCCAATAGTGGGACTGGGAAATCAACCCAGCCACAAAACCTTCCACCTACAATTTGTCCTGCCTTCAAGACAATATTGGGTAATAGTGTAGAACTTGTGGGAGTTGCCAACTAAGGACTGGCCTAACTTGAGGCCCTTGCCAAAAAACGAGACCATGCCTAACACTGCGTGGATGGCCAGAAACTAGAGACCCAGAATAGAACCAAATATAACTGTCCCCTCCCAAAAGGAAAAAAAGATAATAAAATGGTTCTAATAATACTCCACTATACTCATAGATGGGTGCCTGGTCTAATTGTCATCAGAGAGGCACCATCTAGCTAGTGATGTGAGTTGATACAGAAACCTAACATCAACTATTAAGAAGAGTTTGTGAAACCCCAAAGAAGAAAGGGAAAGTAGGATTCTAGGACTGAGAGTGTTTGACTGCTCCATTGGGAACAACTGCCCACAGAGTCAAGTATTCAGGGCTCTTTGTGGCTCAAAGAGACTGAAGCAGTGCAATGATGATATCTGTTTGGGTCTGAGCTAGGGACCCTTCTGATACAGTATTGTTGCATATTTGGTGTTCTCCTTGGACACCTAAGGGCAAGAGTGCTTGTGTGGGGGGCTATCTTTGACTCGTTTGCCTTTGCTTAGGACTGTTTCTTTCCTAAGAGGTCTCCTGTCAACCATTCATCTGAAAATATGTTATGCCATGTTCAGTTCATGGGGGATGTTTGTTTGTTTAAAAAATGGAAGAGGATGCTAGGTGGTGGTGGTACACATCTTTAGTACCAGCTCTTGGGAGGCAGAGACAGTTGTGGATCCCTGTGAGTGTGAGTCTAGCCTTATCTACAGGAGCTAGTTGCAGGACATCCAGTGCTGCTACACAGAGAAACTCTGTCTGGAAAAGGAACAATTATGGAGGTAGATGGATCTGGGGAGAGAAGAAGTGGGAGGGGTACTTGGAGAAAGGGAGGTAGGGTAACCACAGTAAGAACATAAAGTATGTAAAAAATTAAAATTAAGACAAAAACTAAAATAAAAGAAAATGAATTGCTTTATTCTATTATTGTTGAATTATTCATCAAATAATATAAACATTTTCTACTTTATTATTCAGTTTTCTATTATTAATCAGAAGATAACAAACTAAAGCATCTGTAGCCTTGGCTGGCTTTATTGGTAGTAGGATGAGTGATGCTACTGTCAGGTAAAAATTCATTAATAGACAATAGGGCAGAATTTGGCTTAGAATTCAAAGAATGATGGTGTCTCACATTTATAATCCCTGCACACAGTATGGAGATGCAGGAAGATTTCTGAGTTGAAGGCCAACCAGGACTACAGGAAGTTTCAGGACAACCAGGGCTACTCAGAGAAACTGAGTCTCAAAAATAACCAAAAAAATGAAAAAAAATGAAAAAAAGTGACTGAAAATTACAGAAAGAATTCTCTAAAGATAATCACAGAAATATCAAAATTGCTGTCTTCCTGTTAACTATAACTCTGAGCACTACACTAGAGAATTAAATTTTATTTGTCAGATGTTGGGCTTTCCATTCTCTTCTTTCTAATCTCTTATGTTGGGGTGAGCTTCTTGTTTGTCCCGGCCACCTGGTACCAAAATAATCACACAGAAACTGTATTAATTAAAACACTGCTTGGCCCATTAGTTCTATCTTCTTATTGATTAACTCTTATAACCCATTTCTATTAATCTACATATCACCACGTGGCTGTGGCTTACTGGCTAAAGATCCTAGTGTCTGTCTCTGGCGGCTCCATGGCTCCTCTCTGACTCTGCTCTTCTCCCAGGATTCAGTTTAGTCTTCCCTGACTACCTAAGTTCTACCTTGCTATAGGTCCAAAACAGTGTCCTTATTCATTAATAGTAATCATAGCAAATAGAGGGGACTCCCCCATCACTCTTATCTCTGTTATATATATTTGTTTGATTTTTCAAGTGCTTGACTATACATTGTTGAGCTTTAAAATCTATGTTAGAGGCCTGTGACTAATCCAACCTCATTGAGTTGTATAGAAGAAGAAAATTAATATAAATATTGGCCAAGCCCTCCATGCCATGTTCCACATATTTTATATCTATCACAACATATACTTGTTATCATCACGACTATTGGGAGCATACATCTTTGGTATTTTATAAATAATAAAATATTAAGATTCAAATTTATCAGTCCATAATATTCATTTTCTCAATAGAAATCTTCTTTCATTTGAAGCTTCTAAGAAAATATCTTCTGTGAAAAGTCAAAACTTTCCAAAAGACTGAATTATACAAAAGAATAACTTGAATTTTTCATCTTTATTTTAAACAAATCCACATTTAACTTCTTCTTGTTTAGTAAATGGAAAATTTGTGATGGAGATGAGCTAAACCATGAGTAACCCAACACTCTTTATATTTTATTTATTTATTTATAAAACTTTCTTTTCTCATTTTACATACCAAGTTCAGTTTCCACTCTTTCCCCTCCTTCCACTCCCTCCACATTCTCCCTCCACCCCAACCCACTCTTCATAGAGTGTAAGGCTTCCCATTGGGAAGTCACCAAAGTCTTGCTCATTGCTTTGATGGCAGGACCAAGACCCTTCCCACTATATCTAGGCTGAGCAAGGTATCCTTTCAAAGATGATGGGTTCCAAAAGCCAATACAAGCAGTTGGAATAAATCCTGGTCTTATGGGCAGTGGCCACACAGTCTGTTCCAGTCATACAACTGTCACCCACATTCAGAGGGCTAGTTTGGTCCTACACTGACCCCAACTTAATATCACCTATAACCAACTCCTATTAGATGTGCCTAAGCCTGAGTATAATCTTTGTTGGGAGAGGGGATGTTGTCTTCTAGAATTGCTTCCAGCTGTCAAGGGACTGATGTTATTTCTATGGGATACTGTAAAAACTAAAATAGTGGTTAATTTTCAAAATTATTATTTGGTATAATTTCAGATAGTCTCTGCGTAGTCAGTATGGTTTTTCTAAAGTTCTTGTTTGATATTCTGGCCAGAATATTGTAAGAAGGTACACCATCTCAGCTAGCCAAGTTGGAATCATCTTAAGCCATTTGTAATCCAAAACGAATCTTAAGGTAGTGTTATCAGCATAATGCCATTATATCAACCAGGTGGAATCATTGGTGTGGGGCCAAATCTTCTTCCTGGAAACTTCAAAAATAAGTGTTTATTTATTGTTCATTGTGGAAAACATAAACATTATTCATATAGACATATATTCAACAAAATGTTCCATAGAGACAATAGTAGGTATGGGGAAAAGCAAAACTTTTCATATTTTTTTCTTTCTTCTGTCCCATACCAGGTGTCTCCTGATATGAGACAGATACTGAATTTTTCTTTTAACAACATGCTTGGATTTAGGGAAGGATAGTCAGTGTCCAATTACAAAGCCAGCTTTGATTTTTAAGTGACTCGTGGTTCTCATACTGAGAAGTAGAGAGATACATATTTTAGGTAGTCAATTTTTTACTGCAGAGGATATGGATATCATATGTCAGATGTCTCTGCTTGGTGATTCTTTCAGGAAAGCTATCTTTTCTTATTTAGGCATCTAGATGTCCAAGGTTTCTCAACTTTTTGAAGATGGGTATTTTCCTGCAAAAACAAGAACAACTCTGCCCCAACCTTTATGAGGTTTCCTTACCAATTGTAGGATTGTCATCTCTGTGGATTACCTGTAATTTCTTTCTCAAGAGATTTCTCTTTTTTATACAGAATCTTTATTAATTTTGATAGTATCCATAGCTTTTCTTCTCCTGTGAAAACAAGAACAAAACCCCTTTACCAACATTGCACATCTCCTAGTTTCCTTTCTGAGGTCAACACATCCTTGAAATACACCAGTTGATTAAATTCAGAAGTTTTTTTTTCTATTACCCAATGTCTCCCTGCTGCTTTTTTTATTTCTCATTAACATCAAGAAAATTCAAGTTTGCCAGGTTGTGGTGGTGCAGGCCTTTAATTCTACCACTTGGGAGGCAGAGTCAGATGAAATTATGTGAGTTCAAGGCCAGCCTGCTCTACAAGAGCTACTTTCCAAGAAAGGCTCCAAAGCTACCTAGAAACCCTGTATTGAAAACCAAAAAAAATAAATGAATAAAAATAAAAAAATTTAAAAAATCAAGGTTATTAAATCATTACACAATCTATTTCTGGGGATATTTTCTTCATCCTTTTCTCTTTATTTAACATATTCTTTATAGTTTGATGTGATTTTTATATAACTACCTGACCTGTAGGATTATTTGGAATACCTGTAATATGCTTCATATTATAATAAGCAAAAAACTTGGTGTGTATGTTTTTGACTCTCCTTTTCCCTGGACAATACTTGATATTTATTCTTATTTTATATAATTTTGTGCTAGGCTTAGAACTCTCTTATTTAGATGAAAGATGGAGGTGCTGTGGAAACTCATTAATTCAATAGCCTTTAAGTTACCAGCCCACTTTGGGCATGGTCTCATGTACTATAAATGCAGATGAAAAAATGGGTGTGGGTTTCTGGACTGTTGAATTTGGTTTCAGTTCCCAGCACATGCATAGGACTGAAGATTACTACTCTTTCTGTGAGCTTATCCCCAGATACATAAAACTTTGTTTTATTCCATTCTGGGCTCTTTTGTTTGCAAAAAAGTACTATTTTGAATAGATTTGGAGAGAATAGACAGCTTTCTCTTGTTCCTGATTTTAGCGGAATCACTTTGAGTTTCTCTTTATTTAATTTGATATTCATATCCCAACCCTTTTAAAGTTTGTAGTAACCTGAAAGAATTTGTTGTATTCCCCACAGCTTTGCTATTAACAGAGATCAAAGCCTCTGGACGATCACACTATGAGATGCCTGTCAAGAGACTTCAGAAATCCACTTATAGCTCTACAGAATCTCCCTTTTCTTACTATTATTTATACAGTCTGTATGTCAACAAGGATATACCATTAGATTCTCAGAACACATTTTATTTATCCTCTATATTTCATTTAACAAAATATAGTTTTCAGCAAAAGCCATAAAATTATTTTCCTTATTTTAAAGTTTAGTTTTATTTATATTTATATTCAAATGTTAAATTTTATGGAATTTATTTTGTACCTAATATACCAAATGAATAAAAATATAAAAATTGAATTTTCTTATTATTGTTTACTGAATAGATTATAATTGTTCTTACTGATACTTTCAGTGGATTATAGAACAGTTTGTGGAGTATAATTGTACTTTTGCAGAAAGTAGGAAACACGGTAAAATATGTATGATATATATTACATTTCTATGTGTAATGGTGTTTATAAGCACATACATTTACCTTGGTACATGTCATAGTCATATTTTCATATTTATATAAATGTATATGTATATATGTGCAGATATATGCAGAACAGTTTCATCAATTCCATCTCCTTGGCCTTTGGGAGAGGAGGCAGAGAGTTTGTAAGAGCCATACAGGATGGATGACCCCAAGGAAATAGTGTCTTCCAGAAACAACAGTACTGATGCACATATGAACTTATAGAGACTGTGGTAGCACACACAAGACCTGCACAAGTTCAAATCAGATACAGTCCTAGTACAAAAGGTAAAGAGGGAGGTGAATATGAGCTCCCATTCCTAGCCAACACCTTGGCTTTCAAAGGAACAATTAGCATTCTGCAGTGGAATCTCACTGAATATATAAACCATAGATAAAGGTAGGCTTTATTCACAGCAGTGGATGACCAACATTGTAGTTGGACCATTTTGTTGGGACTGCCAGCTCCTCAGTAATGACACAGAGACTTAATATTAATTATAAAAGCTCATCCAGTAGCTTCAGCATGTTTCTAAATAACTCTTATAACTTAAAACAACCCATATTTTTAAATGAAGGTCCTTCTGTGTGACTTGGTGATCTTTACTTACTCCATACCTCCTATCCTGATTCTTCTCCATCTTACTGATGACTCCTCCAACTCCACCCTATGTCTTCTCAGCATCTTCTCTGCCACCAAAATCCTGTCTAGCTATTGATCATTCAGGTTTTCAATAAATCAATCCAAGTGACAAATTTTCACAGTGTACAAAAAGATTATTACACAATAGAAAATAATGATATTTTTGGAGACTCTTTTCATCATTTTGCTTTGTTGGCTTATTGTTTTTTATATTATGGCTTCTGGCTTTGCTGTTTTATGGCTTTTGTATTGTTTTGTTTTGCATTTGTGTTTTTTGTGTTTTCATTTTATTTTTCTATTTTGTTATTGCTCTGGTATTCTTATTTGTTTTGTTTGTCAGACTGTTCTCTGAAGACAGAGAGAGGGAGAGAAAGGTCATGGAACTAAACACATGGAGATTTAAGGAGGATCTATTAGGACTTGGCAAGGGTAAATGCTTATTGGAATGTTATATGAAAATTTTTTACAATACTAAAAAATGGACAACCACAAAAAGACCTCATATGTACAATGATTAATTATATATATTCTATGTATTATCTATAGAACAAAATGCTAGTTTTAATATCTAGTTTTTAAAGTGGCTGTTTTACTATTCAGAAGTTTTATAATTTATTTTCTTATATTTTATATAACATATTTTTCCTACATTTGGTTTGTATTCTTCTTCTAAGAAAATTTCACCTTAATTTTTGCCCATAAATAGGCAGATATAATATGGTAATATCATTATGGATACTAATTTTGTAATATGCTTTATCACATATTTAAGGGCAAAACAACCCATTGAGACATTTTATTAAAGGTGTCCTTTTTATTTCATCTAAAAACAATATCCAAATTTATAACAAATTGCTTTCATGCCACAACCCTGATCAGAGTTGACAGAGAACTATCCAACAGCAGGTGGGCTGCTTCACTTAGTGTCATCTATGATGAATGCATAATGACTTTGAAAACCTCTGAAGGTCTGTGAGATGCCAGTAATATCTCATAGCAATGTGATAGATATTGATGAAGCATGGGAAGATAAATACTTCCCCCTCAATAATAGAATAGCCAATTTTTGTCATCTTTGTATTGGCAGCCATTTAACAACAACTACGACAGCTGGTCAGTGAAAGAATAGTATCAAGACCATTGAAGGATGCAGAAATGTAATGTTATTTGGCAAGTTGCCTATATACTTGCAATAAAATAAACCCAGCAACTGGATGCTCTAGCAGCTGTCTAAACAAAAGATATTGTTCACATATTTAGCAGCTGATAATTGAACAATCTAGTAATAGTTGATGAAAGGAAATTGGCTAGTAACCAAATGGGATAGCAAATATTTGAAGACATTGATACCTGAGTTTGGGATATTGACTTATAGAAAGAGATAAGCCAAAAGTTTTTGATTATCACCTCAAGCCTTTGATGAATACTTTCAGTAAGATTAGGCTAGAAACCATCATATAAAAATGAAATGAGTCATACATATGCTTCAACACTGAATGGTAATTTTATACTTTTGATCTTTATTCACCATAGATCATTCCCCATACCACCATTTAACACATTTATATTTTATGTTTGATTGTATTGTTTTTCTAATAATAGTATAGCTTATATGCATTTTTAATAAAATTTCATATTGTATGATTGAACTTTTCAATAACTAATATATTTAACTCTTCAACAATGTGTTCAAATTGAAATATTATTTATTCATAGTAAAACAAAGAAGAAAAATATTACATTCTCATTATATGGCTAATGGGGTATCATTTTGTTTTATGGAGAAAAGTTAAATATGAACAGGCTAATTTGGGAAAGTTATTTGAAATTTTAGTTTTCAAACTTAAAGACATATCTATGATAAGTCTCCATTCACAAAATAGTGTCTAACGCTTGGCAATGTACATCCACATAAAATCTTAGAACACTTTAGAAAGCATTTATAGAGCCACAAAAACAAGAGTCAGTTGCAGTTTCCTTTTTAACTGCATTTTGTCACTTCTCACTGGCAGCATAAACTGCTCTGGCTCTTTTTGGAGGTCCTGCTATGGAACACTTAAATGGGGTTTGTGGCAGAGTTCTATTAGTTGTGTAAGGGCAACAACAAGGACCCACTCTGTCCCTATAACTGGGGAACCAAGTAAAGGCAGTTCACCATGTTGGATGGGGTGGAGGTAACAGGCAAAACTTCAGCATTAATCCTATCTGTGCTTGCTTAGCATTTTTAAATGAATGCTCCTGGTTAGAAAAGGATTAAAGATTTATAGTAAAGACAGATTCAGACCAAAACTGCCTTTATTTTTTCTATTTTTTTATTTTCTTTATAATTATTAAAAAAATTCCACCTCCTCCCCTCCTCCCATTTTCCTCCCCCTCCCTCTCCCCATTACCTCTCCCCCTCCCTTTTCAGTCCAAAGAGCAGGCAGTTCCATGCCCTGTGGGAAGTCCAATATCATCCCCACTCCACTGAGGTCTAGGAGGTGAGCATCCAAACAGACTAGGCTCCCACATAGCCAATACATGCAGTAGAAT
>LOJH01067710.1:0-10193 GCA_001685095.1 Ellobius talpinus
TGGGGCTAAACAGCTGTGGGAACTGGGCAGGACAGAAAACCCCAACAAACAAGCTGGCTCTCATGTTACAATATTCACATGATGAGATGTTTAATTAATTAGTGTCTAAAGGCACTTGTCAATCCCCAGGATCCACACAGTAGAAGGAAATGGACTTTTGTGGGTTATTCTACTAACACACACACACACACACACACACACACACACACACAGACACAGTTTTAAAATAATGTAATGTTTTTTTAGTTTAGCATTCTTTTAGGCTGGAAAATAATGCTTGCTTGTCAATGTTTATGTAGCTGTCCTATCAATGACCAGGCTGTCATCTGTACACATGAAGCCACAGTAGGCAGAAGGCAAGAAAATTATGGCCAGTAATATTTTTATTGTTTAGCTTGTTTGCCAGCTTTGCATGGATAATGGAGACTATATTTCCCAGTTCTGGATTATTTAATGTTGATATTAATTAACATTTACTCATCAGAATTCCCAGAGAATTCTACACTGTTGTATTGTTCACCTTCTAAAGTAATAAATTTTAACTCTGCTGGCATGTGCAAATACATAATTAATAAGCAAGGTGCAGTGTGCAATATGTACTATTTTAGACTATATCTTAAAGACCATTCTAAAACATTTATTAGGTTTCATAACTCATTTATGAGTAAGAATGTGCCTGATTAATTTCTATGGCTGTTAATATTTAATAGCTCAGCTCTTAAAACAAGGAAGTAAACATGTGTCAAATGAAAAACACTCACTTATTTGAAATTCATTTTTGAATTATTTTATACTTAATATTATGTTGTTTAGTTCAATTTAATCTGTATTCGTGTACTTTGGCATTCTCCCACCTGAATTCCCTTGCCTTTATTTATGTATGTATACAACATTCCTTTTGAAACCCAGCTTCACCTGATACTGATATGTCTTTCCCTTGGACCTGTGGTATGTTATTTTCAAATGTGTGAGATTGTGATAACACATGTATATTAAATTAAGACCTTCCAGCTTCTTTTTGAAGTTTTAAGGAATTCTTTCAGAACTAAGTTTTAATTTATCAAATAAAATGAGCACGTATTAGTCATTTTTTCTTTAGCTTCCTTTAATAAATAATCTCCCTCAGAGGCATCTGAGATTATATAGATTTATAATAGTAGCAGATGTATGTAAAGGATTATATTTTTTCTAACTGGAACCATTATTGAACATAACAATGGGCTGTGTTAATAACTGCTTCAGTAATGTGTGTGTCTGCCTGGAGTACCGCATACTAACTGAGACATTTGCTTAAAGTCCAGTTACAAGAATACATGATATATTTATGTGATTTTCATGCTGAAATATCGAGATGATATGCATACTTTAACAAAGTATCTAGTTTTATTTTTAATTTTTATTTAGTTTTGTGTAAGCTAAGGTGGCCTCAAGTTTCTCAAGAAGTCTACATAACCTTGAACTTCTAATCTTTCTGGCTCTATCTCCCAAGTGCAGGTATTATAAGCAGGCAATATCACATGCAAGGTTTAGAACATACTGGTCAGACACTCTGACACTTATGCCTCACCCTCCGCCCATACTTTGAAAATTCCACAGTTAGGGCCTTTCTTTCCATCACTGTCACATCTCTGTAGCTTGTTCTTAATTTTAAACACAGCTGGAAAATGCATTATTTTCTGTTTCCAGTGAGGCCCACTTTGCAGCACAGCTTTTGGGGTATGTGAGCTCACAGCTATTTAGAAGTGCATGATTTCAAATTTAGACATGATAGGTCGCCTTATATCACAACTGATTGAAGGTATTTGATGGATAGCAGAAAATATTTTCAACATAGGAAATTAATTTAATGTAAATGACATGGCAGATTAAAACACTAACTCAAACCCAGAATTTGATGGAGAGAATTTGTACTTCCATAGACATTTTTATGGGGTTTGAGAAGATCATGTTTTCCTCAATTGTTAGTAAGAATATAGAAAAATACTCAAATGTTAGCTGATCCTCTTGACTATCTTGATTATCTTGTTATTGGAAGGATGAGAGAAAAGTGGCACTAAGCAGAGGGAATGGAATATTTCAATAGAGCACATAAAGAAGACCTCTTTCATTGCCTTTAGATTCAGACTCACATTGCAGAGAACAAAAATAAATAATAAAAGGACAATGAGGTGATATGGCCACATAAGGAAGCATTAGCATGTCCCTTGAAAAGTGACAATTACTTATCAGTCTCATCAATACTAGAACACATAGAAAAATACTTTTATTTCGCCTAAAATATATTTTGTAAAAAAAAATGTTGAGCATACATAACTAATCTGTCATAGGCAGATTTTAAATCTCTTACAAATATTCTCCAAATTTCAGATGTTTAATGCACATATCATTATATCAGTATCCATGGAAATGTTCTTTGATATGAAGCTTGTGGTTATCATATATCATTGATTCTAGGGATCCCCTCTAACTGTGCATCAAAACAGATATAAGAGACAGAGAAATGTGACAGTGCTTCTTAAAACCTCTGCCCTCGGGAGGTCACTGTGATATCCTATTAAAATCCATACCTCATGATATTGTTCTCCTGTGTACATTCAAGTGCATGGTCATGTCTTCTGTTCAACAATATGTGCACAGATTTTGTTATAAAGCCAGCATATTTTATTATAGTACTTAAGGTAAATTTCGTGTCATGCCGTATGTCTATTCAAGGTGTGATGGACTAACTGAGAGTTCTCTGAGATAACAGATTTAAGAGAATGATATCTTTAGTGAACATCATTTCTGCATCTTGCCTTGTTCTCATGCTTCAATTTTCTATGCACTAACATTGGTAAAAACGGAAAGTTGGTCATTCAAAAACAATGCAGTTGAAATGAGAAATATGATCTGTATAATTTCTCTGCTGAAAAATGTTACTGCCGTTTCCATGATTGAAAAAAAGAAAGTCATTTACCTTACTCAGGTTGAAATGTAGTCAACTTAAGTTCATGATAAATAAGTTTGTAGAAGGATGGTAAATATAATAGAAAACATGGCATGAATTTGATACTATTCTATAAGTTGTGAGGCCCCTGTGGGTTTTATCCAGTGTACTGTTTGGAGACTGGCTTTCCCTACACTGAGAACCTACACTGATGGTTCTCCAGGCATTTCAATTTTTCACAATATTCATTAGAAATCAAAGCCAACAGTGAACACTAAACAGAACCTAGATTATGGAAATATTGATGACTATGTTTTTTTCTGAAAATATCCATATTTTACTTGTTAAGTTTAGTAAATAGATTATGTTGTTAAGACAAAGCAAAAGATGGTGAGTCTAGGCATTTGAAACTTAATTTGCATATTAAAGCACCAAGTACAGATTTTGTTACTTTGAAAACTGCACCAGGTTATTTTTGCCATATGAATAAAGTCTGAAGGGATGCACTGTAGTTCAGTCTAATGAATTAGAAATGACTTTTGACTTAACTGCATCTCTGTCCTGCTGTGCAGCAGGGAAGTACTGTTTACCTAAAGGTAGGTGGGAAGAAAAAATCCCAGTCCGTCTTTACATCCAAACCAGGTTCACTTATGTGAACTACTTTTTCATGAACCATCCTCCAATATTGGAATATTTGTATGGGATTTTTAAATTATTACATAAAGATGTCAATAAAGTCAATTAGGTCTAATAATCATACAATCATATTTAATGTTTTACTTGCCCATCATTTTTTTTTTGTGTTCTAAATCCTTGAGCTTCTAGGATTTGCTCATGTGTTCCCTATGACCACTAAACTTGATACACATGATGTTTGCTTTGGATACATTTGTTATTTATTCATTCTTTGGTGTATATTGAATGAACATAATTATGGGATTTTTATAATATTTTCATACTTAAATGTTATGTAATGTATTTTAAAGCGATTTTTTTCCTCCTTGGATGTCTTCTAAGATTGGTTTGAGGAAAACTTAAATAAAGACTTACAGAAGAATATTCTTTCTATCTCCTTTATTTATCTGATTTTGATTTTTATACTAAAACAATGAGTATCTTCTTATAATCCTCATGATATATTTAATATGAATTTTTGGGTTGCAGAAGTTTTTTACTGAAATATTCTGATTGGTATGTATTAAAAGCTTTAGTTGGATCAGTCCTGTTTGTATGTTGTAGTCACAGAGTCACTTGTAATATTAGTATCAGGTGGAATGAAATCCATCATCTGAGATTGAAGAGCAGGAGTATATCATCCCAGGAAATAAGCATGATGGGAGAACAAAGTTGTACTTGATGCTCCAGAGTGCAGTACTCCAACTGTGAATAAAGAGGGAATAATGCAGTCTATAAACACCATGCATCAAAATCAGCAGGGGGAATCTATCTAAAATATGTTGGCAAGGAGGCTTGATGAATAATGAATTTATTCCTCAGTCGTTAATATTTAACAGAAGTGGAAAACAGTATTTTTACAAGGGAAACAAAAAGAATGCTATTGTCTAAATTCAATAAAGCATTAGCAACTAAAATATTCTATTCCTAACTGTATTTGCAAATTCACAGTCACCAGCCATAGGTAAAATTCTTCTGTAGAGCTGCAGGTTCAAAGGCTGGCAGACACAGTGCTGTTTCTAATAGTATTATGCATGCTCGCATTGAGAATCATCTAAAAAAATGAATTTATCCCAAGAGGCGAACTTGCAAGGGATCTCTCTCCAAACTTTGTAGCATGCAGTTCAGAGAGTGATTGATCTTATTAAGCAGTTGCTGTTGTCCGCTATGAGGCAGTTAAAATCACTACTTCTCCCATCCACTTATCCCATTCGTATGCCATCCGTTCCTCATGCAAATGCTTTCGCTGCAGAATGTGACTAGTCAGTTGGAATCTTTACAACTGAAATATAAAGAACAAGCCCCACTAGGTTTCAAGCAACTTTAACATAATAATCACAGCGAAGAGAATAAAGGTAAATGTACTAAGTCGAATAGAAAAAGAATTTCTAATAGAGAAAGACTTTCAAAGGACACGTTGAATGTGGGATGCTGCTGTCTTTAACTTAATCTCTCCTTAAAAGTCACCTCCTGGAAGGAGCCCTTCCTGACCTGACTATGTGATGGACAGCTCAAAGGGGCCCATGTTGAATAAGATTTTCCAAATATGATGCCTATGGAACCATCATTTTTCTCCACTTGTTCCATCCTTGGTACCCAGTATTATCATAACAATGTGTTGAATATTCACTAGAGCTAGTGTTGAGGCAAACTTTCCACCAGCTTCTCTGGAAAGGTATATGGAAAATTATTTTTGTTGGGTCAGGTATGGTCTTTCTTTTTCGGGAGAAGCCAATTTTCTGTATAGAGTACATGCGCTCTATTGCGTGGTGGTTAGAAGTTTATTATTTCTGGGTACTTCAGTTGAGAGAAACATATGTTGGGAAATGCTCATTGAAAAATTATGAAGTCTTAAGATGAAGCAATAGCAGTGGTTAAAACAATAAGGAGGCAAACAAACAAGAAGCTTTGCTTCAGACCATGCAATGGGCCATTTCATCGCTTTGGAGGAGTTTATGGCATGTATTGAAAGCTGCTATTGCTCTTTCCTTATCTACAAAACATAAAGTGTGCTAGGAAGAATTGCAAATGCATCTGTATTTGAACTTCCAGGGAAAGCAAATGAAATCAAGTTCAAGTTCTGTGAAATCAAGTTCTAGTTCTCTGCACTATCATTCAGAATCACTTTACTACAAGGAAGATGTTTATTCTATTGGAAATAATGAATGAGGGAAGAATGCATCTCCGAGGCAGGGAACATACACTTCAATAGCAATACTGTGTTCATTCCAGGGGAAGATCATATTGAAGACTCAGATGAGTCAATTAGATAAATTGATCCAAAGCTATATTTTTAAGAACAATTACGAGTGATAAGTAAATAAAGCATTAACTTGATAAATAATGTGTTTAATCTTCAGGTCTTCCAAAGTTTTATTCATTTCCTTCACCTGTTTGTTTTCTTCTTGTCTTTCTTTAAGAGATTTATCCATTTCCTTCTATTTTTGTTTGTCTTTTCCACTATTTCCTTAAAAGGCTTATTCATTTCCACTTCTACAATCTCCATACAGTTGGTTTTAAGGTCGTTTTCTTGTGCTTCAGCTGTGTTGGAGTATTTAGAGTTTGCTGTAGTAGGATAGCTGGTCTCTGGTGGTGACACGCTGCCCTGGTTGTTGTTGATAATGTTACTGTGCTAGTGTCTAGGCATCTTGCTTTGGGATAATTGTAGGTATTGGTGCCAGTTTCTGAGTTTGTCTTTGCTGTATGGGTGTTTTTTCTCTTGGTTTCTGCATCCTTTCTGGTCTTCTGGGCTGTGTAGGCTATGGTACTGGTGGCTGGCATTCTCATGCCCTGTGTGGCCTCTGGTGTTCTGAGTACCTGCATGACCTGTGGTAGAGCAGGGGATTCTGCTAGAATTGTGAGCTGAGAAATGGTGACTAGAAGAAGGGGGTCTGTTGGGGAGGAGTTGGGCAGGCATTGAGGAGGAGTTAGTGGTCTGCAGGCAGAAAGAGTCTTACATGGGGTACAGGGTGCCAGTGTGACCTCTGGTAGAGCAGGGGGCTTCTGTTGGAGTTTCAAAAGTTAAATAAAATAAAAAAATGTGGTTAAAGAGATATAATTACATGATATCTTTGATTTAGGAGTATTATTACTAAAGTATTAGAAGTAGAAGTTTTTAAAATAATTAAAAACAAAATATGTCTAATAATACGTGCAATTCATAGTTATGATTTTAAAGAATCATTTAAAACCATTTCTATATGCAGCTTGAGAGTGAAAAATCTATGAAACAGTTCAGTGGATAAAATGATTTCATCTTTCCTAAAAATAAAAAAAAATATTTTTCTACTCAGAGTAGAAAATTTACATATTGTTGCCCTAAATATTGGGAAGAATTTTAAGCAACAGAAGGAGCAGAAGAAACAGTTGTCCTTTGATTGGCGGATGGTTTTTGTTTTGTGTTCTGTTTTAAACAGTGCTGTCCTTCCAGTTGAACACTGAGTCTCTATCCGTCCATTGACTAAAGCCACCCACATTGAACAAGAAATCCTTCATAATTTTGATAGATAATTGGAATACTAATAACTGGATTTTTAAAAGAAACTTTGGCTTTCAATTCTGTTTGCTATACAGTGTGATTCACATTAAAAAAAAATAGAGGTCTGTGAGAAGGTTCAGCGGATAAGACACATCCTGCCAAGGCTGATGACCTGAGTTTGATTCCCAGAACCCACATGGTGGAAGGAGAGGTCTGACTACTGGAATTGTCCTTTGACCTTCAAGGCTACACACACACACACACACACACACACACACACACATGCATAAATTGTGAAAAACAAATGCTTCTGGATTGGTCTATGAAATAAGATATATAAAATAATGGATGCTTAATATTTCTATTTTTGCCTCAATTTCTCATTCTTTTCAAAAAACAAAGTTTTGCATTTTATTATTTAGCAAATATCCCTTCTATTTATTGCATTTCATAAAAACCCAGACTAAAAACTTAGAAATATTTTCCTGTCTTATTTTCATATTTTATTAGCATATGCTAATTGTACAAGAATTTCATCATATTTTCACACCTGTAATTTAATCATAATCATTGCCTTTAACCCTCTCCTGTTTGACACATTTCCTCTTGCTTGTTGGCCCTCTTATACTCCCCGCAAAGTCCCCGTTTTACCCTTTTATTTGGTCCTCTTTAGTTTTGTAATCTAGCTTCTAGCTAGTCAAGTTGACATAGTCTTGTATGTAATACCAGCATTTTCGAGGGTGATCAGAAGTTCTGGCTCATTCTATGGTATAGGGTAATTTTGAGGCCAGCTTGGACTACCTGAGACCCTCTGTCTACACAGAAATAATGTTGGTGATGGGGATAATTATTTAATTTCTGTATCTGAGAATCAACATGCGAAGCTCATCTTCCTGAGCCTGCTGTAGTTTGCTCGGCATGACAATCTAAGAGTCCCAAAGATTTTTCTTAAAGCAATATGATACTGTTTTTTATGGCTCCATGAATATCTCTCTCTCTGTCTCTCTCAACATTTGTAGTGGTGGGCATTTGTAGTGATGGGCAGTGATTTATCTAGCTGGGGAGGAGGGATTTGCAGAGGGAAATCATCAGCCTACTTGATGTGAGATTCCCATTCAGGATAGTGCAGGTGGCTTCTGGTTCCAAAAAACAGCAAGGAAGAGTGAGGGAAGCCGGTGTGCAATGACTTTTAAGGTGGCTTTAGTTGTATTTTTAAAAACTAAAATAAAATTGTACTATGCGATTCTTTATTGTGGTGTGGTGGTGGCTTGCTCATGCGTAGAAGAGAGGATAACTTATGGGAGTCAGTTCTCTCCAGCCGCAGCATGGGGCTCAGGGATCAGACTCAAGAGACTTGGCAGCAAGCACCTTCCCCTCTGAGCCTTCTCACTCGCCCTTGCTTCACATTTTCTTTTCAATGAATTATTAGGCAAAATGTGCCACAGAGCCAAATTGTGGAGGAAGTACATTGCCAAGACAGTTTGTGGAAAAACAAAATCTTTTCCATCCAAAAACCTACAAACTTACATCACAAACGGGAAATATGAGTATTAAAGATCTGTGTGACAGTGTTACAGTAGCCCATTTTGTCACTATTTCATTCCTATTCTTTCTTCAATATGCTACTTCCTTTTTGAAATGCCATCGAATATACTATGGGTCAGGTTGTCACCGGTAAATCTACAAGGAAGTTTGATTCATTACTTAAATATTATTGTTACTCGTAATTATATACATTAACCCCCTCAAAATCCTGTTGGTTCTTTCTACATAATTTTTCTTTGTTGTAATTTTCAGTGAACAACTTCTTCTAGCATATTTTTCTTGTTTTGTTTTAATAACCATTAAGAAATGAAAGCCAAGAAAAGTGTAGAGTTATCTATATGATATATAAAAGAAATCATGCCACTACATATTATTCATATGTATCACATCCAAGTTTTGTTTGGTAGTTCAGTGTTTAGTTCCCTGCAGAATTTGTTATATATGGATAGATACCTCTTCATTCAAACATACCACAGTATCATAAGTTAAAAACATTTATTTCACATAAACTAGCAACTCTACATGATGGTGTAACTGTGTGCTTTGGTTCATTGTCACTATCCAGAGTCCCAACAAGTATTAATTCAGGGGGGAAAAATCTAAATTTAGAATGGGGAGTATGTTTTTTACTGAATGTATACCACCTTTGCGTTATTGTTAAGCTAAAAGATCCTAAATGAAAACGGCCCTAATCAGGAAATGTGGATACATGCACAATTGGTTTGTATTTTATATGTAACATTATGTGTTACATCCAATACCAATGAACTAGCCACTTCAAAAGAAAAAATAAACATATTCTAGTAGGGGGTTTGCATTCTCTAGGAAGCAAATTTAACTCTTGGTGGTTAGGGCTGAGTGGGCACAAGTGTGTGTCTTTGCATCCTCACAAGGGTAAATAGCTTAAAGTTTTACCCATATCAATGTTCTATTTTTTAACTACTGCAAGGAACAAGACACAGTAAGATTATAAACATAAAATATCCAAACTCATTTCTTTCTCCAAATCTTTAGAAGTAAGTGTTCCTGTGTTATTTTCCTGGTTTTCTATCTCTTTCATGAAGCACAACTACGGATCAGGTGGCCTTGACAACTCAGGAAAGTATAAGCAAAAGCAATAGATTTGACTCAGACAGTTCATTCTCTACCTTGTAAACCCTAAGAGCATGGCCGGCTGTCGAGAAAGCTGTAAGACACACAGTAAGAAAGATAGGCTGCACAATTCTAGGAATGGCAAATTAGATTGAAGAGAAGCAAGTAATTGAAATATCTGAGATATTTCGCTTCATTACCAGCATATGGGATCATCTCAAATTCATGTCAGGGTTTAAGACAGTGATGGAGTCAAATCCTTCAGGAAGTGAAAACTGAAAGTCAGAGATGCCAGGACTTGAGTCTTCAGCCAAGGCTCTTGGATCCTTCTCAGTCTCTTTCTAGATTGTAAGCAGGAGTAGACAAAGTGTTTAGCATGTTTCCTACCTTACAAGGAACATATGGAATGTAAAATTTAGATTCTATTATGATGGAGGAGGGTCATCTGTCTATGTGTTACTTTCATTGGTTTAATAA
>LOJH01067711.1:0-10192 GCA_001685095.1 Ellobius talpinus
ATTTCTGTGTGATTATTTTGGTTCTGGGCAGCTGGGACAAACAAGCAGGCCCTCCTCCTACAGGCTTTGGGCTTCTTATTTGGTTGAGAGACTCTTGATAACTGTTTCTATTACCTTAAGGATTATAGGTCTATTTAAATTATTCATCTGGTCTTGATTTAATTTGATACATGATACCTATCCAGAAAAATGTCCATTTCCTTTAAATTTTCCAATTTTGTGGAGTATAGGTTTCTGAAGTATGACCTGATGCTTGTCTGCATTTTCTCAGTGTCTGTAGTTATATCCCTTTATATTTCTGATTTTGTTAATTTGGATATTCTCTCTGCCTTTTAGTTAGTTTAGATAAGGGATTGTCTAACTTGTTGATTTTCTCAAAGAACCAGATCTTTGTTTCACTGATTCTTTGTATTGTTTTCTTTGCTTTTATTTTATTGATTTCAGCCCTCAATTTGATTATTTTCTGTCATCTACTCATCCTGGGCAAGTTTGCTTATTTTATTTATTCTAGATCTTTCAGATAAGCTGTTAAATTGCTAGTGTGAGATTTCTCCAGGTTCTTTACATAGGCACTTATTGTTACTAACTTTCCTCTTAGCACTGCTTTCATAGTGTCCCATAAGCTTGTGCATGCTGTGCATTAATTTTCATTAAATTCTGGGAATTCTTTAATTTCTTTCTTTATTTTTCAAGACCCAGAGATGATTCAACTGAGCATTGTTCAATTTCAATTAGTTGGTGGGCTTTCTGCCATTATTGTTGTTGTTGAATTCTAACTTAAACCATGGTGATGCGACAAGATACAGGGTTTTTTTCCATTTTTTTAATATCTGTTGAGGTTTGTTTTCTTATCTAGTATGTGGTTAATTTTAGAGAAGGTTCCATGAGGTGCTGAGAAGAAGGTATGTTCTTTTGTGTTTGGGTGGAAAGTTCTATAGATGTCTATTAAGCCCATTTGAATCATAATATCTATTACTTCTTTTATTTCTCTCTTAAGTTTCTGTCTTGCAGTCCTGTCCAGTTATGCAAGTGGGGTGTTGAAGTCTCCCACTATTTGTAAGTGGGGTTTGATGTATGATTTAATCTTTAGTAGTGTTTCTTTTACAAATGTGGATGCTCTTGCTTTTGGGGCATACATGTTCAGAACTGAGACTACATTTACTGGATTTTTTCCTGTGATGAATATGAAATAACCTTCCTCATCTCTTTTGATTAATTTTAGTGTGAAGTCTATTTTACTAGATATTAGTAGAGCTATACCAGCTTGTTTATTAGGCCCATTTGATTAGAAAATCTGTTCCCAATCTTTTACTCTGAGGTAATATCTGTCTTTGAAGTTGTGGTGTGTTTCTTATATGCAGCAGAAGGAAGAATCCTGTTTTCATCTCCATTCTCTTAGACTGTGTTTTTATAGGTGTATTGAAACTATTTATATTAAGAGATATTAGTGACAAAGCATTGTTAGTTTCTGTTATTTTTATTTTGTCCTTGTTGGTGGTGTTATGAGTATTTCCCTTCTTTGGGTTTTGCTAGTGTGGGATTATCTATTGCCTGAGATTCTGGAGGTGTAGCTCCCTTCCTTGGGTTGGAGTTTTCCTTCTAGTATTTTCTGTAGGGCTGGATTTGTGTATAGGCATTGTTTAAATATAGTTTTGTCATGGAATATCTTGTTTTTTCCATCTATGGTGATTGAATTTTTTTCTGGGTATAATAGTCTGGGCTGGCATCCATCATCTCATCATGTCTGTAGAATGTCTATCCATGATCTTCTGTCATTCAATTTCCAATGAGAAGTCAGGTATAATTCTGATAGATCTGCCTTCATATGTTACTTACTCTTTTTCCTTTGTGACTCTTAATATTCTTCCCTTAATCTGTACACTTACAGTGTTTTGATTATTATATAGTGAGGAGACTTTTTCTCTTGGTTCAGTCTATTTAGTGTTCTGTAAGCTTCTTGTGGTTTCACTGCCATGTCCTTCTTTCGGTTGGGAAAGCTTTCTCCTATGATTTTGTTGAATATATTTTATGTGCCTTTGAGCTGGAGTTCTTCTCCTTCTGTTATCCTTATGTTTGGTCTTTTTTATGGTGTCCAAGATTTCTTGGATATCATGTGTTAAATTTTTTTGGCTTTAACATTTTCTTTGACCAATCAATTTTCTATGTGCTTTAATGCTTGAGATTTTTTGTTCTATCTCTTGTATTCTGTGGGTTATGCTTGCATTTGTAGGCCCTGATCATTTACCCAGATTTTCTGTTTCCAGATTTCCTCAGATTATATTTTCTTTACTGCCTCTATTTCAATATTCATGTTTTGAACCATTTCCTTCACCTGCTGGATTGTTTTTTATCTTGGCTTTCTTTAAGGAATTTGTTGATTTCTTCCAATTTTTTGTTTGTCTTCTCCTCTACTTCCTTAAGGGAGTTTTTCATTTCCTATTTAAAGGCCATTTTCATCTTCATAAAGTAATATTTAAGGTTGTTTTCTTCTGCTTCATTTGCATTTGGATGTTCAGTCCTTGCTGTTGTAGAACCACTAGGTTTTGTGGTGCTGTATTGTTCTTTATGTTGTAGAATGCATTCTTATATTGCCATCTACTCATCACTTCCTCCAATGCATGCAGGTTGGACCTTGCTTTAGGAAGGGGTCCCTCTTCCTCCAATTATTACAGGTGGGGCCTGTGTTTTAAGTGGCCACTTTTTCTCCAGGTACAGTTGAGACTTGTGGTTCTGGTGATTGCTCCTTCAGGTACAGGTGGGGCTGTGCCTCCAGTGGTTATGTGGAATGTTTGGGGTACAGGGAGGCTGTTTCCACATCTCAGGGGTTTCAGTGCATGGGGGTGATGGATGGGATATGCCTCCAGAAGGTCTAGGGCCTAGAGAGCAGGGCCATCCAGCTGGAAGCCCAGATACTCATTTCCTCCAGCTGCAGTAGAATCAAGGCTGTGGTGGTCACTCATGCAGTAGATGGGTTGGTGTTATAGCAAAATGGCTACCATGTCTCTGGGGCTTCAATGGGTGGAGATAGGGCTCAGGATATGCAAACCAGGGCTGCAGCCTAGAGAGCAGGGTTGACCAGCTTTGGAGCCCAGACACTTACTTACCTTCTCCAGTGGATTTATATCTTTATATAAATAGAGTGTTGCCGGGAGGCCACTCATTTGTTCCTGGCTGCTCAGCCCTGAAATAATCACAGAGAAACTATATTATTTGCAATACTGTTTGGCCAATAGCATAAGCATATTTATAGCTTGTTCTTATATCTAAGATTAACCTATTTCTATTATTTTATATTTTACCATGAGGCTTGTGGCCTACAAGCAAGGTTCTGCTGGTGACTCATGTCTTTCTCCTCTGGTGGCTACATAGCATCTCCCTGACTCGGCCTATTCTCTCTATATATATTTTCCAGCCTGGCTATATTCTGTTAATCCATTGGCCAAAAGCAACTTCTTTATTAACCAATGGCAATAAAACATATTCATAGCATACAGAGGGGAATCCCATATCACCTCCCCTTTTCTGTCTAAACAAAAAGGAAGGTTTTAACTTTAACATAACAAGATTAGATTTAAAAAATAGCTATAAAGCAAGAATTATAGTTATAATATTTATATCTACATATCTTTTACCAAAACTAAGGGAAACTATATTTATTCTTCAGCTCCATCAAAGACTCGAGAAGAATATAATATTACCAAAGTTAACAGGAAATGAATTGTCAGCAACTTCAATAATTCTAGAGTTTACAGAGACATTTCACTGCCTGGACAGTCACCCAAAGTTCTTCTGTAATATTGAGGCACCCATCTTCAGNAATTTCAAAGACAGTTCCACCTATATTGGCAGTTTATCAGTAACTTTCTTCTGTGTTCTGAAGAATGTCTGGCAGACTCTTATGAAGCAGGAACCCTGAAGGACAATATCACCTTTGTGCAAGTTCAGCAGTCATTTTTCTGTGGGTCCTGCATGCCCAATTCATACTACATAACATCAAGAAGTCCAGAAAAGAGCAGTTTCTTGCTCAAATGGCTAACAAACTCCATGAGGAGACTCTTTGATGCCCATCATCCTCCTGAAGTAGATCAGTGCTGCCAAGAGCAGACAGGTCTCATTGTCATGAAAAGTACTAAGTTTTTAAAACATGTTAAATACCATATTCTGAAGGTCTCTGAAAGATTTGAAGAATACCTATCTAACTGAAATATCTCTCTCTATATATAGAAAACGCAACTAACATGACTATATGCTTGTCTATTATAGATATTATCCATTAATTTATATTTCCTAATTTTACATTACATTTTTAATAAGCTGCAGAAACACAATACCTTAATCAAGAGCAGAAATATACATATAACAAAACTGAAATAAAATTTGTATCAATAGACCAAAATCCATACCAATGCAAAGTATTCATATTTATAGCATATCCCCATTTAAATGTAAAGATACATTTATAAACAGCTTTTAGGAAATCTGGGTGAAGTTTTCTCCAAACTGCTTCCTGTATTTTGTTGGGTAAACTAACTTTTGGGGTGTTCACAAAAAACTTTCAGGGTATTTGGTCCATCAAACCAAGGAATCATAAGTTTTCATCTTCTGTGGAAACAAGGAAAGAATCCCTTTTCCAAACCAACATATCCTCAGATTCAAATTCTGAATTCATGATACCTTTAAAATATGTCAGTTTAGCTTAACAGCTCATACAATGAAATGCCTCTTTGTACTTAGCTCTGTAACAGTCAAAAGTTTCAAAAAATACAGTAATATGCATAATTCAGACTCTGTGTATATTTCATCTTTGTGTGGCTTATTTTTTCTATTCTTATTACTTTATCTACAAGTTTACTCTGTCTCTTTAAAGTTTGCCTTTTTAAAAACCATTTATTTCTTTTTATAACTGTCTATATTCTTTTGCTTTTCTCCCCCAAGCCTACATACATTTATTGAACACTGTTACCCACTTAGAGTTCTTTTTATCTAAATCTGTCTTTATTGTGTATCTGTAATCATTTTCTGACCAGAAGCATCTTTTTCAATGCTAAGTGGGCATGGCTAGAACCAACTCTGCAGCACTGCCTGTTGGCTTTGCCTAGTCCAATATGGTGGAGGCATGTTCACTGCCTCTGAGAGCAATTCTTTCCACCCCAGATTCATAGTCAGGTAGTGGTAGATCTGTGTTGCCATTAAGCAAGTTGTAGCACTCAGCTCACATACCCCATGTAAATGCTTTGTCACCTAAAAGAGCCAGAGTTCATGCTGGCAGCACAAACTAGGAAGCTGTTTTTTTGAAACCATGCATTTTTGTTTCTTTTTCTTTTCCTTTTTTCTGCTACCACTGAATCACAAAGACCTCTCTTAAAGGAGCTGTGGTGCTCCTTCTTGCTGCCAGGAGACAAAGCCCATCTGAAAAAAGAGAAATGTGCCCAAACTTTTTTTTTTTGTGTGTGTGTGTGTATAGAATTCCTTTCCAAGCTTTCTTATGTTTTAAGTGAATATAGTCAGCTAGGTTGGTATGCCAATTTGTTGCTGGAAGGCTGCTCATTTGTTCCCAGCTGCTCAGCCCTGAAATAATTACACAGAAACTATATTATTTGCAATACTGTTTGGCCAATAGCTTAAGCATATTTCTAGCTTGCACCTACATCTTAAATTAACCCATTTCTACTATTTTATATTTTACTACAAGGCGTGTGGGCTAATGGTAAGGTTTATACTGACACCTCATGTCTTTCTCCTCTGTCAGCTACACAGTGTCTCCCTGACTCCACCTGAGGAGGGTAGAAAGTTACTCAGGAATAAAGTGTGGAGAGAAAGAAAGCATTATTTTCAAACTTTAGGCTATTAAAGTTAATTTTTCTTCAGATGATTTTCTTTCTGCTTTAAATCATGACATTGAAATAAAATTTTCTTTTTAGTGTGCTACAAATATGTACTTGAAATACAAAGGGCAGGTCAACATTGAGATCAAGTAATAACCAACTTCAGGTATATCAGTCAAGGCTGGGGTACAAGTGCAAGAGAGATGAACAGAATAGAGTTGGCCTAAGTGCTACAACAATTCCAGCAGAGTTCACAAAGACAGAAAGAGGCAAAAAGTGAGCCTAGCTTGTCAGAGATGATCAAGTGACCTTGATCTCTGCATTTCCACAGCAAAGAAAGAATAGAGCTGTGGGCTATAGGCAGAAGCAAGGGGCAAATAAAATCTTGAAATTGAGCAAAGCAACAGAGAAATGTATGGAAGCCAAGATGATAGGATATAATACTAGAAAACACTAAAGTTAAGGTCAAAGTTACAATAGTAAATTATAAAGGTAGTGTGGTTATGAATTATGTAAACTCTCAATGTCTATGTTAGACAAATAACCATAAGAAAGAAACAAATTAGTCCAATCCAATCACCCTGAAAACTTGATTTTGTTCTATCATTCTCGTAGTTTGCAAAAACACAGTATAAATATTATATTTGCTTACTAGGATCTTTTTGTGTATAATATTATGCATGTACTATATACATGTCTCCAGACAAACATATGTGATATACATTATATTAATGTATGATTTCTCAAATTTAAAATGATATTCCTAATGTAAATGTAGAGAAATTTATTCCCTGATTTTCTGTAGCCATTTCATCATACAAACACATTTTATCTAAAAAATCAAATGCTTCTTAAATTTTTTTCTTCACCCCACTTTTAATTCTATTAAGGGTATAATTTAATCAATCATTTTTTCCAATAAAATATAATTAGAATTTATATAAATAAGTCTTTGTATGTAGTTTCAAATTGAACTGGGAATGGTTAGATCAAAGATATTTAAAATCTCACCAGATGGTCTCCAGAAAATTGTGACAATTTGAATATGCACCAGAGTTTATAAATAGTGATTACATATAAACATATATATACACATAAGTAGCAATTGCTACATTTTATATATTAAAAAGAAAATATCCCATTGACTTTAATTATAAATTATGAAATTAGATATTATTCAGTTATTTAGATTTATGGTTATGTGAGAATTACTTGGAATAATTTAACTTAAAATGTATTGTTAATAATTTATTTTAATTAAAGTACCTTAGGATCTACCCATGAATCACAAGAGCCTAATAATGCAGTGGGATGAACAAGGGATGGTTCATTGAAAGCCTTCTCTAGATATAGTGTGATAGGAATGAGAATAACAATCTTAGATATGATGAAATATAATAGTTTATTTAAAAGCTGATACATATACACTGAAAAATAAACTCTAATGACAGTTTAAATATTGCTATTTGTTTACATAATTTGCTATATTGTCATTCTGCCTTTTGGTTCCAATATACAAGTATTAACACAAATTATGAACATGTTTATATATATATATATACACACATATGTGTTTATATATGTGCATATATGGTTATATATATATATGGTTCTGTATACTAATATTTCCTGTATACTAACATATTCTGCATACTAATATTTTCACATATATAAGAATATATACTCATGAAAATATTTATAATATAATAAACATTAATATTATGCTTAAATAATTTGCTTTGCTATTATCTTAAAACAAAATTTTGAGGCTTTTCCACATCTTTTGCAGCACACAAATCTTAAATGAAACCTCTTTTGGCATGTGTGGATTTACTGGTACACTGGCATGAACAAGATGCTTCTTGGAACCACTATTACTGACCCCATGGTTCTGGATATCTGCTAAAAGTTTAATAGATATTTAGTCATCTATTGTTATAATAAGAAACTATGAACAAGGTAACTTATAAAAGAAAGAAATTATTTTTGGCTTAAAGCTCCAGAGGGTTAATGCTCATGACTATCGGTGTGAGGAGCATTACAGTAGGCAGGCAGGCAAGCAGGCATGGTGCTAGAGCCTTGGCTGAGAGCACATATCTTGATCCACAAATGGAAAGCACAGAGAGATAACTGGGAGTTGCATAAATCTTTTGAAACTTTAAAGCCCATGCCCAGTGACACTCATGCTTCAACAAGGCCATACCTCCTAATCTTTCCCAAATAGTTCCACCAACTGGGGACCAAGCATTCAAACATAGGAACCTATCGGGACCATCACATTTAAACCACCATAGTAGATAATGTCAAATTTACCTCCTCCAAACAAGGTAAGACAGTTGACATTTTCTCACTATTGGTTAGGGTGCTACAGTTCCTTATATTCTTGAGAGCTTTGAAACCCAGGTGCCAAGAAACCTTCTAAGCATAGATGTCTGTAAGCAACAAAAGTACAAAGAGTCAGAACCCTTTCCCAAATCTTTTCATAATTAAATAAAATGAAGCTTGGATAGCTATCATGATAACTGTACCATAAAACACATTTTTATTTTCATATGTTTAATAAAATTTAGAGACTTTGTTTTATTTTCAACAGGTAATATCATCCAGGGTTATAAAGTAAGTAAATTAAATTTGAGAAAAATATAAATGATGTTCTCAAATGATTGCTGGAGGAAATTAGGGTTCAATCAGAGTTTGAAGGTAGATTCTTGAAGTGACAAGTGGGACTTTCCTTAGTGCACAGAAGAATTGTTCATGTCTAGATAGGGAACAGAGCATTGTGCTATGCGTCTGACTCATTCTGGGCATTAGTTTATGCACAGTGGTTAATTATGCCATTTACAAGCATAGCTGACAAATTTACTTTTCCAAAGTAAATAGGATATGTAATGAAATGACACTTGCATTTCTATTATTAATACCAATAACTAATGGAAACTCTCTCTAAACCTAATCCTTTGCTAATTGTGTTATTGATCAGTCCCTCACATCTGTCACTCATCCAAAGGAAACCCAGTGGTCTGGGACTGAGGAATGCTCTTTTCCCTAGCTGATGATTCATGTTCTGCATTCTTCCCCTCAGGCACAGAAAAAAAAAACATTATTACTTCAATGTGGGTGTTTCTTCATTTCGAGACCAAAGCAATTAAGATAATCTGTTATGATAAACAATATCTATTCAGATCCTTTGAATACCTCCTGTTCTCTAAGAAGAGATGATCCGATCTTCAAAGTCATCCCAGGAATAGCTTTTCTCAGACCTGCAGGCTGAGTGTTGTTCAGGCAGAAAGCCCATCACATCTTGATTTGGCCATGCAAAAGGAGATAGAAGAAGTAACAACTTGCTTGCAAGTATGTGAAAGCTCTTCTTAAATGACACATAGAGTTCACATTCATGTTTCCTTTTTTTGAATTGCAAAGTCAGCACTCAGCCACCATCTTCGGGTTCTATTGTTGTGACGAGACACCATGAGCATGAATACTGGTATAAAGGGAAGCATTTAATTGAGATTGACTTACAGTTTCAGGAGTTTAGTCCTTTTATGATCATGGCAGGAAGCATGACAGCATGCAGGCAGACATTGCTGGATAGAGAGCTGAGAGTGCTACACCTGGATCTTCAGGGAGAAGAAATAGAAAGACACTGGGACTTGGCTTGACCTTTTGAACTCCCAAATCCCACCCCTTAGTGACATAGTTTCCCCAACAAGGCCACACCTCCTAACAGCACTACTCTCTTTGGATCAAGTATTTAAACACATGAGTTTGTGGGGACCATTGATATTTAAACCACCAGAGCCATCAAGCAGATTAACTTTATCATTTCAGAAAATTGGGAGCTATGGAAAAGGGAGTTATGTTTGTCACAATGCCATCTATAATATTAGAAAAAAGAGAAAATTTATAGCAGTAGTGTGTGCCCTGTGCTATGGATTTAGAGGAGAAATCAATGGCAAAATGGTAGCTAGAAATTTCCAAATATATGTTGATGAAAAAGCATGTTTCTATGTAGCATGAGGGCCTGCTTGTCAGAGTTTCTGTCCTGGCCAGTTCCCGCAGCCATTTAGCCCCAAAGAAAATCACACAGAGGTCTCCATAAGATTATAAACTGTTTGGCCCATTAGCTCAGGCTTCTAATTATCCCTTATATCTTATATTAACCCATTATAGTTATCTATGTTAGCCACATGGCTCAGTACCTTTCTCAGCTGGGTAGATCACATCCTGCTTCTTCGGTGATCTTGGCAGAACTGGAAGGAATGGGCTTCCTCCCCCCAGAATTCTCCTGCTCTCCTTGCCCTGCCTCTACTTCTTGTCTGGCTGACCTGCCTATACTTCCTGCCTGGCCAATCAGCATTTATTTAAAA
>LOJH01067714.1:0-10192 GCA_001685095.1 Ellobius talpinus
TGAGTGCTGGGATTAAAGGCACATGCCATCACCACCCAACTGGGTATGGGCTCTTTAAACAAGAGTTTGGCTACAGAACTAGCCAGTTGTGCTTTAACTGGATGGTTTACATGGCTTCTGAGAAGAACACAAAAGCTTACAGCTCTAATAACAGTGGCCATGGGCCCTGGCTCTAGTGCCGGTGCTTAGTGGGAAACAAAATGGCCAAGGCATTCAACATATTGGCCCCTGGCCCTTGCTAATGTTGGGTGCACGTCTCAGCACTCACCCCCCAGTCACACTGACATGCACCGTCTGGGGCTGTGAATGAGTGTGTCAGAGAGTGAGGACCCAGACTTCAAAGAGAGTAGAACTTTAATGTCATTAAACTTCACTCTGGAAAATGCAAACTTGGAAGAGTAAAGGTGCTCCATGTGGGCTCCTTCCCCAGCTGTTCTAGATGATGTGCGCTGCCCCACATACGGTCATATATGTGTTGCTTTTACTGGGTGATGAATAAAGCTGTTTCGGCCAATGGCTTAGCAGAGTAAAGCCAGGCAGGAAATTCAGAGAGCTATGGGAGAGAGTAGGCAGAGTCAAGGAGATGACATGTAGCTGCCGAAGGAGAAACACCCCCAGAACCTTACCAGCCTCGTGGTAATACAGATTAACAGAAATGGGTTAAGATGTGAAGACTAGCTAGAAATATGCATGAGCCATTGGCCAAACAGTGTTGCGATTAATATAGCTTCTGTGCAATTATTCAGGGCAGCTGGGAGACAAATGAGCAGTCTCTTTTTACAACGAGAGAGAAGCCCCTAGGTCTGCCAGAAGAAGCAAGGCCCAAGCCTAGCTCTTTTGATGTCAACATGAGGGTGGTTTTTGTTTTTTTGAAACATGGTCTCATGTAGTCAAGACTGGCTTTGAGCACCCAATTCTTTTGCTTCTACATCCTAGGTGCCAGGATTCTAGGGCGGGACCACACTTCTGAGGTTTGGATGAGTTTAAAGGTTTCACTATCAGGAGCCAGCATCAGGTCCTCCCGCCTTTAATACTATGGGAGACAAATCAAACAGATTCCATCCCTGGTCCTCTCTGAAGGCCTGCCCTATTTCTCAGAGGCCTGCTACGCAGGACATGGACCTTTTCCTACCCTCTCAGTATAACCACTCTGCCCCTCCTATCACTGAAGCCTGGTGTTTATACCTCAAGGCGCTCAGGCGGTACTGACACCCCATCTCTATCCAAACCAAACCTAGATGGGTACTCTGGCCTCTGTACACACCCCTGCAGGCAAACAAGGTGCTGGTGCCAGCCACCTGAGAGACACACCTGCACTGGGTGTATCTGCTCTTCCACTGTGCTGTTACCCTGCCTTGCATGGCACTGAACCCATGGGAGCCTCTTAAGACAGCAGGCTGACCTACATCAGCAGCTTCAGTAATCAGCTGGATTAAGGGATTGAGTCCTTTCTACAGTAGTCCTGGCTTGTCTTCCCTGAGGCTTGTTTCAGAATGAAGCCAGACTCAGGAAAACCCCAGCCCTCCCATCTGTGTCTCAGGCAGGTGCTGCGGGAACTTGCCCTGTATGAGGTGGGATTCACTGGTGGTCACTTTTAAAAGGCTAAGCTTCAGGGGACGGGGAAAGAAAAGCACCCCCACCCCCATACTGTTCAAGCCCCTATCCAGAGACAAGCATCTGCTGTCTTTCCCTTTGCCAGGTCTAGCAGCTCGTGGGCCAGTTTCCAGAGCATTGGTCCCCTGGGTCTCTGAATCACAGACAAGTCTGCAGCTTCCTCTGAGAAGAGCAACCAAGCGGGTGTGTAGGTGTCACTTCCTGTCGCTGCAGCTTCTTCAGGGCTCTGTAAGCCTGCACAGCCCGTTCCCGCTCTTCCCCCAGAATCCGTTGGCGGGCCAATGAGGTAGCTGGAGTCAGGGATCCATCACCAGGACCCAAAAGCATCTTTAACATTAGAGACTTCTTGCCAGGCTGAGGAAAGAGAGAGAAGGTTGTAGCACATGCTCACTAGGAAAGAAGATGGCAAAGGGCTTTGATTGGTTCAACAGCTCATAGTCCAGGACACTTGCTCCCCAGCAGACACAGGAGACACAGGAATGACCTAACCGATCCCCACTCCCTGCATGCTTGGTCCCCATGTACCGCATCTCTACCAATGCTCCGTCTAGGCTGGACCGTCAGCTCCGGGGGCTGTAGCACAACCTCTCCAAACTCCACAGTATCTGTCGGTGAACAGAAGCTGTTCAGAGCCCTTGGCATTTCTGACTCAGCGTCCGTCCTCCCTTTCTTGAGGGCTTCAGGACTCACTCATCCTCAGGCCTATGAGTGGTGAGCCTGGAAGAGTCCAGAGGTACCAGCAAGGAGGTCTAGGGGAAAATAGGTAGCCCTGGGCAGACTACAGCTTCTGTCCCTGCTGTGGGAAGAGCTACCTTTCAGCAGCTCCTGCTCCAGCCTGTCCACTGCTCTTTCCTCCCTTTTCTTCTGGGCTTTTTCAAGGCGCCGCTTCTGGAACCTAAGGGGGGAAAAAAGCACGTTTTTCAGACTCCTAAGCGCTGGTTCCATCTTAGGGGCAGCAGAGGTCAGCCTGACCTCAAGGGATGCAAGATATGGAAGTGGGAGGCAAACCCACACTCTGTACCCAATAGGCTCCCCGAGGGTCCCCAGTCAGTAGTTCTCAGCCCCAAGGAACAATGACAAGTCTAGACATTCTGGACTGTCCACACAGCCTGGAGCCATAGGGCATCTACTGGAACAGTAACACTCCATACTGAATGTCAGTTATGAGATTGGATCCAAAGGCCTTGCCAAGTGCTGCATGTGTGACTCACCACACCTCTTTGCGAGCATTTGGAGACCACGGTGGCTTTGGCTTGTCTCACTGTGTTACATTAGAAAGAAGTAGAAAAGCAATCTTTTTACACCTTTGAGGGAATGAAAGGGGACACGTGTCTCCTGTACTAGTGAGGAGGAAAAAGAAGACAATGTAGCCATTCTTGTTGGTCATCTTTTTGTTTGGGACCCTGTCTGGCCTGAACTCACAGCAGGCCCCCAACCTCAGCCTCCTGGATCGTGGAATGATAGGCAGGAACGACTATGCATGGTTGTAATTTTTCTTCAACTTCAGTGAAAGCCCAGACTGAGCCGGGCAGGTCTCTGTGACCTTGAGGCTACCCTGGTCTACAGAATGAGTTTTAGGACAGCCAGGGCTACAGTGAAACCCTGTTTCTAAAAAATTAGAAAGAAAAAAGAGCCAGGTGGTGGTGGCTCACGCCTTTAATCCCAGCACTCAGGAGGCAGAGGCAGGCAGATCTCTGTGAGTTTGAGGCCAGCCTGTTCTACAGAACTAGTTCCAGGACAGGATCCAAAGTTACAGAGAAACCCTGTCTCGAAAAACCAAAAAAAAAAGAAAGAAAGAAAGAAAGCACCCTCAGGCCGATTCTTCCTGAAATTTGAGGTTAGTGCATCTAAATAAATAAATATTTTTGCCTTTACACAGCTAGGGATGGCGGGAACAGGAAGTAACTGAGTAAGTTGGGGGAATCCGAGCTTGTGGTGGGCTTCTAATGGTTGAACACCATCCGTATGGGCAACATAAGAGCGCATCATGACAGTGGAATTAACTCCTCTTTATAGTCAAGGACCAGGCCAAGAAGGTATAGAACTTGCACAAACAAGACAGACTAGAGAGAAACCCACTACAGGACAGGTGACAAGCTGATGTCAGCCTCCCAGGGGTCACTCCACAAGGATAATGGGGATAATGTCTTAGCAGACACCATGCTACAGGAGCTTTTCTTACAGCAGTGCGCCCAAGGCAGACAACTGTCCCTTCTTGTCACCAGGACCCACACAGCCCTGGGCCTCCAGGCTCAACTCACGCTTTCTTCCGTTCAGACTTCTCCTTCTTGGGAGCTGCCTGCACCTCTGGCTGCCGAGTGGCCTGGTTCTTGCTAAGGAACAGCACATGCTGGGCCTCCTGTTCCATGCGTTGGATGTAGGCCACTTCAGACTCCCCCTTCCTCTGCTTGAACTTGGGGACAACAATGTCTGTCTCTTCTTCCCCCTTTGCTTCCTTTTCCAGTGTCTCCTTGAAAGCCGCCTGGGCTGAGGACAAAGGACACCCAGGACAGGCGTAAGACAAAGCTCAGGACAGAGTGGTTGGTGACCAGCAAGCAACCATGACCATTTTCCCTCCTACAGCCACAAGAAGCAAAGACCAGGCTTAAGGACGAGCACCAATCTACAATATTCAGTTCAGGGCAGCCCTACAGATGTGATCTCACGACCCACTGGCTCCAGCCGACACAGGTGAGCAAAGAAGCCAGAGTATCCAACATGGTACACCTGTAATCCCAGGACTCGGGAGGCAGAGGCAGCAGGATCTCTGTGAGTTTGAGGCCAGCCTGGTCTACAGAGTGAGTTCCAGGACAGCCAGGGCTACACTGAGAAACCCTGTCTCGGAGAAAAGGAAAAAAAAAAAACTACAGCAGTGTGACTGGCGAGATAGCTCAACCAGTAGGAATACGTGCTCCTCAGGGATGTGGTTTAGCTCCCCAGCAACCACACTGGGCAGCAAAGGCCTGTAACTCCAGCTCCAGGGGATCCAACGCCCATGCACATTTCTCCTGACCACTCACGCTTGCATGTACATAATGAAAAATAAGATCTCAAAAGTCCAAGCGTGGTGAGTTACAAAAGGGCACTGCTGTAAAATCAGGACGATGCTGTCCTCCCCACACTGTGTACCCCTGCCTCAAACACCTTGAAGGATTTGGGCAACTGGACGGATTCAGACAAAGCTACGCTGGCACCCAGCAAGGGCTGTTGCATACCCTACCCTCCTTCTTTCTCTTCTTGTTGCTGAGCTGCTTTTTCATCTCCTGTCGGCTCCTCATAATCTCTCGGAGCCGGAAAGGGATTTCTTGCTCATCTTGATTCTTGGGCTTGCAATTCACTTTCTTCTTTTCTTTGCTGGAAAGATAACCCAGGAGTGAGACCCTTCCCTAGGACAACATAAGCAGAAACAAAATAAGGAAGAAGTGGTGCCGGATCCATGAACATACAGACGGTCCTCTCCTCACCCTTGACCCAGGCTGCCTTGAACTGGATTTTTCTCCGCATGCTAAGGCAAAAGGCCGTGGTTACCGGGAACGTGCCTCACAAGAAACTTGAGACCCTCACCTCTATTCATTCAACACATGGCTGAGCGTGGGCCCGGGCAGAGTTAGGTAGAAAAGGTCCCAACTGGTTCCTCTCCCGGGGATCGCACGTACCTGCGCTGTCCCGGCCTTGAGGCCGAGCGCTGCTGTCCCTTCGCCTGCTGCTGCTCCCGTCGCGCGTGCGGCCGTCCGGAGCTTCCAGAACCCGCCGAACGGGCGCCTCTTGCACGCCCGGGCCCTGCCATTACTACTCCTGGAGTTCCGGGCACGAAGCCATTTCCGCCCTCTTGCGAGACCCCGCCCGGTGAGCATCACTTCCGCTTCCTGTGCTCCTGCCCAAGCCATTAGCCTCGGAGTCTGCACCAGCTATGGGAATACTGTCCGGGGGAGGCCGGGTGGGCGCTGCGCTCTGCTACCGGGCCAGTTCTCGCGGGCCGAGTGGGCCGCACTGCCCCCGCTGGGTTGCGGGAAGTCTTTCGCGCAGCCGGGGTGTCCCAGGTCTGGGAGGCCAGCCAGCCCTTGGAAGAGTCACGTTCAGCGCGCTCCCTGAGAGCTTTCTTCAGGTTTGGGCCCCAGACCAAGTACCAGTTAGTGACCGGGGTCAGGGGTGAACATCAGAGGCGTTAGAGGCGGAGATTGGGGTGACCCGATGTCCTCTGAGCTTCTCTTGTGATGTGATGGAAGGCCGATGCAGGACTGAGGACGACGCGGATAGTCCGCGTTGTCAGCGGAGGAGTGTTTAGTGGCTGATGAGGGTCAGCCAGTTCTGTGCAATCGTTTGGAACTCAGACCCAGTACCTGGCACTGAACCAGGCCCTTAACACGTTTCTTCTCATACCAACCAATGTGTCCGTTTCACACATAGGGAAACAGTATACAGAGTGAAATAAAATAATTTGTCTATGGTCCTGCAGGAAGTGAGGAGGCGGAGAAGGATGTTGAGCTACCAGCCCAATGCTAGGAAGGGTGAACATTCCCCAGTGCCTTACCAGCTTCCTGGAGAGTCATACTGGTTATCCCATGTTCGCAGGGCACACAACAGTTCTCCAGCTGTGGCAGCAGCCAGAGTCTTCCCCGAGGAAGACACAGTGTTCTTCATAGACACCATGCTCCAGTGCGAGCCACCGATAGCCGCAGAGAGTTGGGGATGGACCACAGGGAAGAAGGTGCAGAGAATGACAGGGAGCCAAAGGCCTCCCAGCCCCAGGAGAAGCCCCCAGACCCTCTGTCACTTGAGCTCCAGCCTCCCACAAACTGCTGTATGAGTGGCTGTCCTAACTGTGTGTGGGTAGACTATGCAGAAGCCCTGCTCAGATGCTACCAGGATGGCGGGGAACAGGCCCTGGCCATTCTAGAGGAGCATGTGAAGGATGAAAACCTCAAGGCCTTCCTCAGGATGGAGATCCGGCTCCGGCTCCGCACCCAGAGGGGAGGCTGAGCCAGTGTACCTGGGACTCCGGGCCGTGGAAGGATGCCACCCTTTAGAAGCACAGGGCCACTTTTATCCTTGAGTCTGGAAGACTCCACATGTCTGCCAGGAATAGGAAGTAATGTGTAAGAACTTCACCTCTGAATAAATTTACTGCGCCAACCAAACTGTCTGGTCCCTCTGCCTGCGTTGTCAAGGAAGGATACCCAGGCTAGCTGTGTGTCCTGGTGAGCAGCCACAGGTTTCCTCACCAGTGAAGATGAACTAAAGCCTTCAATCCGTGAACATCCTATGACAGGAGTACCCCCAGGCCCCATTGTACCTGGGGTGTCCTGCTGACTGTAAGCTCTGGTTCCCACCTGTGTGGTAAGTGAGAACCATCATGTGGGAGGGGCCTCGCTGCTCCGTCTCCTGCTGGGTCCTGGGGGTGGGGGATTTCCACCCAGGGTCATCCCTTAGAGTTCTGAATCCTGCTAGATGCAGCTGGGGCATCAAGCTCCAGAACCAACTGCACGGCACTAGCAAGGGCTGAACTTAAATGTGTTTGTGCCCACCTGCTTTCAGGCTGGCCTCGAACTCACAGAGATCTGCCTGCCTCTGCCTCCTGAGTGCTGGGATTAAAGGAGTGCACCACAACCGCCTGGCCTTCTGTTTGGTTTGAGCTAATAAATAGGACTTTTTCCATGTTTGGTGTTTTACACAGACCTGTGACAAAATTAAGACCAGAAAGTCGGGGGCACTTTGTTAGTGGGTGACAGAACACAGTTCAAGCTGGCATCTTGGACAGATGACACATGCCATCCAAAGTACACAGCAGGGGCTGGGCCCAGATAAACATAATGGTGACCACACCTATGAGGTCCCAGACTTGTGTATAGTTGTTTCCTGTGGATTGAAGCATTTCGTCCTTAAAAGAGGTTCTAAACATGGTTGGTTTCTCTGTATAGCCTTGGCTGCCCTGGAACTTCTCTAATGCACAGAGATCTGCCTGCCTCTGCCTCTTGAGTTAGGATTAAAGGAGTCACCATACCTATTGTAAGTGGATATCTGTTCACATTTCCAGGAAATGTCAACACCAGTGGGTACTAGAAAAATCAGCATTTCCAGCATTTCACAATTGTGGCAAAAAGCCAGTAAGGCTGTGCAGCATAAGATGCCCTTGAAGAAAAGTCATTGGCCAGCCCTTCACAGTGGGCCCAGGTCTGCTTCTAGGTAGTAGCACTTAAGTTCTCAGACTGTGCCATGCTGGCCTGTATCTTACCGTGCCTCCATCAATTTAATCCCAAGGTGCTTAACATCATGCATCTGTGAAATACCCCACAGTGGCCCAGGCACCGTCAGTATAGTGTGCCTCCTCCTAGCACTGCAGTGCGGAAGACAAAGGTTAATACAAGAATCATGCGGAGCTGTCTGGGTTGGCACATGCTTGGCACAATTCCAGTACTTGAGGGGCATCCTTAGCTCCATGACAGTTTGAGGCCAGCATGGAACTACATAAAACCATGTCTTTAAAAAGAAAAACAATTCCGGGCGGTGGTGGCGCACGCCTTTAATCCCAGCACTCGGGAGACAGAGGCAGGNTCGAGGCCAGCCTGGTCTACAAGAGCTAGTTCCAGGACAGGCTCCAAAGCTGCATAGAAACCTTGTCTCAAAAAAAAAAAAGTTAGGAGAAACAGGCACCAGAAATGGGCTACACAGAGTCGCAGATGCAAAGACCTCAGGGTTGGAATGCAAGAGGCAGGGCTGAAAGGCAAGTGGGGAAAAGGGACCTGTCACATAAAGCGTCAAAGTCCACGGTTTCCTCAGTGGATGGGACAGAAAGGAAATGGTGAGCTTAAGCAAGAACTGTCTGGAAAATGGCCCTGTTGTTTCTGGAGGCATCATCCCACAACTGGTGAAGATAAAACTTCCCCTTCCTTTCTTGACCATCTACTGGAACGGAATGTCCTTCCTTCAGGCCCTTGACTGCTCCTGAATTTCTTCTGCCCATCCTCAGCATCCCAGTCAATGGTGACTCCCTCAAGGCCCAGAAATCTCATTAGTGTAGCATCCCAGCAGAGAGTCATAATCCGCTCACCAAGAGGAGAATAAATCCCTAGGCCACTGCTCTGCTGACCCAAGTCCAGCCGACCGGCACCTGTGGCTCCCTGAGACCTGTCCAGTGCTTGGTGAGTCGTGCCCCACTCGTTGCCTTTTCTGACAGCCAGATGTCTACTCATTCAGAGTTGGGGTTGGGGGAAGCCAACGGGTTTTTACCACTTCTGCCGAGCTTTGGGTCTTTAAGAGCTCGTCCCCTTTCCCTGTCCTTTGGAGAAGACATCCTCTACTTCACAATGTCAAATGGTAGTGCCTGTTACCAAGGCCAGCCACCTGACCATATAGCTAAACGGCACCAGCTTCAGGTCAGTCCAGGGTTAGGATTCTCCGGCATGGTTTCCATGGAGACAGTGCGGACCCCTGGAATTCTGTCAGGGGTTCATGGCCTTTGGCTAGAGAAGTGTTTTACTACTGGGAAGTAAGGGATGGGTCCCTCAGTCCTGAGCATCCTGGGCTCCTAAGCTCCTGAGGCTAGTGCTGGCTTCAGGGATAGATGCTGAACTAGGAGGGGTGGGGGAGCCACTGAGATTGATATGAACGTTGCCTACTCTGCTGATCAGTTTCAGCCTTGATGATCCTGCAGGCCACTGGCAGTGGCTTAAGGCTGTTCCAGTACTATACCACATAGGACTTAGGGCAGGAAAGGGGAACTCGTAAGACGTAGGTAGTCTCTTGGACAGCTTAGGGTCGGAGCAACACCTCCTGTCTGGGTCACCTGTATTCAGCAGCAGGTGAGGTTTATTTAGGCAACTTCCTAGAACTCTGGGAGATTAGGAGTCTCCTTCGGGTGCTAATAGGATTACAGAAATTGTACTGTCCTTGGCCAAGGTCGCTGGGGCTTGGAGCTCTTAGGGAGAGGAGGAGGGACCATCCTATATAGTGTCTTCTAGGTTGCAGCCTGATACAGGGCCGCAGAGGCCAGCTCAGCCTCACCAGAGCCCTGATAGAATGTCTGACCGAGAACGAGCCCCACGTCAGCGAGCTAGGGAGCAGCCTAAGGGAAGAATCCTACTGTAACTGCTCTCCCTGAGACCTGCTTCTGGCTTAGCCCTCTGAAATGGAGCCGTGAAAGTGAGGAGTACCCAGTTCAGCTGTTTCTGGCTCAAGGACAGGCCCCTTCCTTAGGGCATCGCTGTGTTCCATTTTTTGGAGCATTTATTTATCAGCACCAAGTCCAACCCCAAGGGACAGATAATAAAGCCAAAACCAACAAGTACATAAACATGAACAAACATACTTTAAAAACATGTGTGTCAATAAACGAGTCTAGCCCCAGATTGTGGTATGAAGAAATAAATACAGAATGGAAATACAGAAAGAATGACATGAGGTAGAGTCAGAAGAGTCCTCTAGAGTCAGAGAAGGCCTTCCTGAGAAGGGGCCAGTGAAAGCAACCTGGGGCTGATCACCTGGAAGAGAAGGTAGGAGGCTGTGGGGCTCACGTGCAGGATCAGGAAGGAGTGTCCTTTGTTTGCCCTCCTAGGCATCCTCAGGAGGCTTTCCACAGAGT
>LOJH01067718.1:0-10191 GCA_001685095.1 Ellobius talpinus
TCTATCTATCTATCTATCATCATCATCATCATCTATATATGGTAATTCTCTAAATGGACACATCTTACATAGGAATGCAAGTTTCAGATTAGAAGAATATGAGTGTTGCTATTACCGGCTTCTTTTTCCTTCATGATCCACTTCGAAGAAGGAACTAACAGTGCAGACATCCTTTCCCTCATCGGTAACCAGCTGGTACGTGAGAAATCACTCATGCTGAGAGTGTGAGCCATAAGTGTGACGGGTGTGAAAGAAAACACTGTGAGAACAGAGTGTCAAAGCGTAGTGATAAACCACAAGAGAAAAGCAATTTGCATATCTTTGCCGCTGTAAATTATTTTATGAAAATATGTAGTTCCCATTGTTATGAGCAGGAAATTAAAGATTCAGAGTACAATGCTCATTTATCAGCTGTAATCAGCAATCTGTAAAAATGTTGCAAAATGATCAGACATGTTAATTACCTAATTAAATACAAAACTGACTAAAATGAAGCATAGCACATTAAACCAAGTTTGATTTTGACAAATTTATATGTAATTATTTCAACTTTGAGGGATCTTTTGCCAAATACAGATCTCACAATCCTTAACACACTCATCTTTCACACAAAGACATTTTGACATGAGATTAATATTTTAACTTTTCTTCAGACTCCTTTGTGAGCAGCCATGCGTGAGACAATGTGAGGGCCAATATTTCAGAGAGCTCAGGGAAGTGGTAGAAATGATGAGCTTATTCTCGACTTTCAGGTCTCTGTGAAGGGTGTCTAGATTAAAGCTAACCTCTAGGAATATCTGTAGGAGATTGATTACATGGGAATGCCTGAAAGGATGGGTGGGACCATCCCTGACCGGGGATCCAGGGCTGTTTAAACTGGAGCAGGTAAATTGAGCACAAGCCTGAATGCATGCATTTCTCTCTGCTTTCCTTTGTGGCTTTCCTCCCACGATGGGCTGTAACCGAAGCTATGGGCTAAGTAGAGCCTGTCTGCCTTAGTTGCTTTGGTCAGTGTAATTTGTCACAGCTACAGGAAGAAGCTATGGACCTCCTGTGGTAATTGCCACACTGGTCTGGTCTTTCTATGCTTTCATTGCAAGGCTGATCACCACTTGCTCTTTTGCCCATCTTCTGCATCACAAACTCGGAGACACGGGGCCATTTATTTGTCTTTCTCATATCAGTATCTTCTGTGTCTAAGACATAGCTAATTGAGTGGTAGATACTGCAATTGATTTTAGCCAAAAGTCCAATAAGAGAAATTAATGATAAATATATAAGAAAGCATGTGCTTCTATAAAAGATAAGTAATGAAATCTCAGAGGCTTAGGTGAAATCATGTTCTAGAGAGCATGCGGTAACATCTGCTAGATGCTCACATACTAAGAACTGAAAAATCTAAGTCTGCTTAGGTGGGAAGGATGATACTTGACCATGTATTAGATGACAATTTGGAGTACTCTAGACAAAGAATATTCAACATAAAGCACCAATCTAAAAATAACCTAAAAAGATAAAAATGTAATGATGCTATGGAATACAAGACTTAAACCCAGCGCTCCTATGTGCTGGAATCTTGAGTTCAGAGCTAGCCTGGTCTACACAGGGAGTCAAAGGACAGTCTCAGCTATATGAGACTCTCTCTCAAAATTCAACAATAAAAAGGCAACTTACAAGCATTACATCCTTATTAACTATAGTCAGAGAATCCCATTTAATCCTTAGAATATGAGCAATTATCACTTGTCAAGTAGAATTTTGAGAAAGAACAAGCGTATGAAGTTCTTTGAAACTCGGTGATAAACGTCACACTGTTGAAGAATAGCTAGCCTTGTCACTGTTGGCACATGGGTTATGAGTGGATAAGTGGAAGCACTGACCCATAAGACAAGAACCAGAGCTTTGCAGAACTTTTAGCATTGCCGTGTAATTTGCAGATTTAAGATGCGCACCTTCCTGTTTAGCTATCCTCTGTCTGCACGAGGCTTCTGGAGTGGCTGAGTAAGGCACCTTAGTCTTGTCAACTAGAGTTGGCATGGTTTCCACGCCTCAAGTTAAGACACATCCACAGTGACTTCAGTCCTTGCAATAGGAGAGATTCATCATGAGGGCTCTATGTATTTCAGACAGCACTCTAATGCCTTGCATACCTTCAGAGCAAAGACATCAGCTACTCCACATATATTTTAATGTACGCATTCACTAAATAGTTCAGTCATATTTTCCAGCTAATTACTTTTTTCAGGCTACAGGTTTATTTTCTTTTTAAAAACATTGCCAAGTTTAAAATAGATAGAATTTGGTCCTTGAAGATTCAGTCTAGTGCCTTTGAGGTATTTGCCTACCGTTCCAAAGCTGGCGATTTAAAGTCCTCTCGGGGGAGTCTCTTTGTGAAGGGCATGGGTATCTATCATAGACGGTATTATGTGCGTGTTCTTTTAGTACCATGAGTTCCTGTGAGGAGGATGGCTGAGTGGCTGAGTGCCTCGTGCATGTGGTCTACTCAATTCTGGATGTGGCTAGTGACTTATTTTTTGAGAAACTCAATTTTCTATTGAGAATTACTAAACAGTGTAAAGTCAAGTAGCATGCAGTTAGAGAACCAGGACCGGTGATAAGCTTGCTGTCAACACACTAGCCAAGCTATTGGGATGAAGGCTCACAATGCTCTTCCTGAGATAATGAATGAGTGTGGTGAAGCTGACTCAGCAAATATGCCGGTTTCTCCAATGACCGACTTCCTCTTGTGAAAACCAATAGGCTTCTCCCACATTCCTTGCCATCTTTCCATGACATTGAGGAAATTATCTTCCACATGGACAGTGAAAATTGTAATGGCTGTTTGCTCATCCTGGTCATTTTCTTATTGCCATCAAAGAAATTGCTTAAAGCATACGTCAAGTTTGCTGGGTGGCGATGAGTTGGCCTAAAACCTGATCTGAGGATCATGGATAATTGAGCAATGTCTTCATGCTATCTTGATCTTTCTGGGAAGCTTCTGTGAATTTCTGTGGGCCTGTGGGTGTGTGGGTGTGTGAGTGTGTGGATGTGTGGGTGTGTGGGTGTGTGGATGTGTGGGTGTGTGAATGTGTTGATGTATGAATGTGTGGGTGTGTGAATGTGCGGGTATGTGGGTGTGTGGGTGTGTGAATGTGTGGGTGTGTGGGTATGTGAGTGTGTGGGTGTGTGAATGTGTGGGTGTGTGGGTATGTGGGTGTGTGGGTGTGGATGGGCAGGAACTGAAGGTGCATGGGTGTGTAGGTACAGAAGGACAGGAACTGTGGGTGCATGGGTGCATGGGTGTGTGGGTGTGTGGGTGCGTGGATGTGGAAGGGCAGAAAGCATACCAGATGCACAGACACAGGTATCGTTGCTCCTCTTTCCTCTCTACAGCACCATAAGTCTCCTTGGCAACACACTTTCTTCTTTGTTTTTGGAAATTATCATAAAATCGAAACAGCTTACATGCTTTCAACAAGGCAGATGAGCAAATCCAAGGCTGACATGACTGTTCTTGTCTTGTAGGGGAGAGGGCTAGCCTGGGAGTCACAGCTGGATGCATCCTGCGGCTGCATGGGACTGCCTTGTAGGAATTTTCCCATCTAGACTTCAAAATACCTGGAAACCCAAGTGACAGTTGCCAGGAAACCCAAGTGACTGGTGCCTGGAAAAAGAACAATTTGAGGTTCATTGCAAAAGACAGTTCCAGGGGAAAATAATCAAGTAGGTACAGTTCATTTTCTGCTTTGTTTCCTGGTTAATGGAAAGGACTATAATCTTTTTAGTTACCAACGAGAAAAGGAAGAGCACAGGCTTGTAATTATCGAACGCAGATTTGCTGACACTGTGGAAATGTTAATTTTGAAATAATAAACAGTTGGTATGTCAACCAAATTCTCTAAAGTCTTGAAATTAAAAAATGGGGAAATATGTGTAAGTAGACAGTGCATAGGAATAATTCTTTCCAGTTTTAAATAACAAGGAGATGGACTCAGGATCTATCCTATCTACTCCCAGCTCTAGAATCCACTTCAGCATACAGGGTCTTTTTCATCATTTCAAATTTCATGAAGCAGATACTGAGATTCTCTAGGAGCCTCCCACGTGAAGCCATGACTGTAAAGATATCATGCTCTCTGTTGATGCATACTAGATTAGATGGCTAGGAGATTGATCGTGGCACCTTACCACTCCAACCGTTCCAACAATGGCGTCTCCTGAGGGAAAGTGCATGAGTCCAATTGTTGTTGAATCCATGTGGGTGGACATCGCAGTTGGTTCTCAGTATGTCCTGCAATTCTGAAGAAGAAACCTTGAATTCTAGCGAAAGAAGAAAATTTGCCACTGAGAGTGAAGGCAAGCAGGCAAAGATCAAGAACTTCCGTCTTTCATGTACTTCATATAGGCTGCCAGCAGACGGCCTGGCTCAGATTTAAGAGGGATCGTCCCGCCAGAAAAGATGCAGATTTAGGGCGAATCTTTCCATTTTCAATGATTCAATCAAAAATCTTTGATAGGTGTGCCCAGCTGCTTGGGTTTTAGTTAATTACAGATTAGCCAAGTTGACAACCAAGAAAAGCCATCATAGACAGCAAGCCTTCCCTGTGCTGTAACAAACATCCTTATGGAAATGGTATTAACTCAGTTGGCCATCTCCTTGTGCATGACGGCCCATCAGATTCCAGTACAGAGAGCAACTGTGGAAACAGGAATTCAGCGAATCAGAGACCAGAAACGAGTTATCCTCTGGCCCCAAAGAGTTCCTGGACGCCTTGCCTGTTGACTAATGTCACAGGTATTCTTTCTAATCCTCATAGATTGCTTCCAGGGCTAGGGGTGTGTGTGATCCAGTGTGGGAGTGTTTGCTTAGAAAAACTGGCGCCATTCCAAGTTCTTCCCTTCTATAGAATACCATTTTCTCTAAAATGAATTTTCATTTTTAATTTAAACTAAATTGAATAAGCAATGTTTACTAAACAAAACAAATTCCCTAGCTATGGGTTTTGACCATGTTTACGGTAGTAGGCATGTCTGTGGAGGGCACCTCAAATACAATCAGTTGGTTATCTCTATAAAGTCTTGCAAATATTGCACCAGTAGACACATCTTTTCTGATAGCCTGGTTACAGCATCCAGGGTCCAATGCTGGATATGACCTACCTTTTGGTGTTGTTTTTCTAAATAGTCATGTTGTCAAACTGTCCTTTAAATATTAATCCTTGTAGACATAGATCTTTTCAAATTAACTTTTATGTTCATAACTCTGGACAGAGAAACATCTAGGTTCAGTGGGCAGTGGTTAATGTAGAGACACGCTGCTATTGGAAATGTTGGAATAGTGCCTGTGAGCTCTCAGACAACGTAGCTCACCAATGCCTCCTCCAAGGCTCAGGAAACATCACAGAATGGGGGGCGGGACTGAAATAGTATAAGAGCTGGAGGATGTGAAAGACTGTTGTGAAATGCTATCCTTTGGCCAAGGCATGATTCTGGCACATATGAATTCATAACAGAGAGCAAATCTCAAAAGACTCATACAAGGTCTGGCTAGTTATGAATTCTAATGTGAACTGAAGAGCTTTCTGAGGTCTCACCCACAACTGAGGAGGTATTGGCAGTTAGTGACTGCTTTTCTGGAGAAGTGTGGCCACTTGTGGGCCCCCCATGCACCAGTGGATGGCACATATCCACGCACCTATGGTCTGCACCAATTGGACTGAGTGGGTAGGAAACAAACACATTGAAAATATCGTAGAAGAAGGACATACATTAGAAGAGAGATGTGATAGGTAACCCCGGGGCAGTTGGAGATCAGGGATGGATATGATCAAGATGTATCATGATCAATATGTATCAATATGTATGCATGAATAATTAAAAAATAATTTAACAATGCTTACAAAGCAAGTAATTTCTAATGACTGTAGAAATGGTTCTGGAGACAACTTCTTCTACCCTATATTACACCTTTGAGAGATGTTACTAAGAAGTATTGTTCTTAAAATAAATATATTTTAAATTGATACATCATTAGATACCAGGTACACAAATTATATATAATTGTAGCAATTATGTAATTATTGTATAATATTTATGAGGAAGAAGTAATTCTTGAAGTTATGTTTTTAATATAAGATTGCAGTAATCAGAAAGTCAAAGTTTTTAGCATATCTGTAGAGTATAATAATAATCTTAAAATAATCATTTCACTTCATGGATAGAGTTCTCTATGATAGCTACAATGTTTATCTTGCTGGAGTTGTGTTTTAGCAATGTAGGCAAGATTTAAGACTTTTAAATTAATATATATTCATTGTACCTAATGTTGGGTCTTATAACTAATTTCTTTCAAGTATACCATATATTGTTTCATATTAATCCCATTTCCTCCCCTTCATGCTTTTCCTCTTTTCTCTTTATCCTGCCCATTCCCTTTGTCTACTTTCTCTCCTCCCACTTCTCCTGTTCCTTCCCCCAGTCCTCCTTCTGCCTCCGTGTCATCTTCCGTGATGAACAGTCCTGCAACAAGCTGGCTGTAACATTCCTCCGTAGGGGTTGAATTAGAGTCCCAGAGGGTATAGCTGGATGATATGGAAGCTCATTCATTTTTATTTTTTGACACGCCTCCCTATTGAGTTGACATTTGTTAGACTAATTTACATCCCACTCCCAGTGTGCATAAGGGTTTCCTTCTCCCCACACGATTACCAAGTTTGTTTTTATTTGTCTTCTTTATAATGGCCACTTTGTCTGGGGTGAGATGAAATTCTAGTATAGTTACAATTTTCATTTGCCCGATGACCAAGATTGTTGAACACCTTTTGTGTGTGTTTATTTCTATTTATATCCCATCTTTGAGAACTGTATGTTCATTATCTTATTAATTGAAATTACCTCAGAGCTTCTGTTAGATGCTAAGAATAGATAGGCTGTTTCCCAAAACACAGCAAATGCAGTTTTAACTCAAAGCCTGAAGAAATCAGACACAGGAATTCTGTCAGGAGTGAACATTGGAATTTCTCTCTGGAAGAACACACTGGATTTGTTTCACAAGAGGACAGAAAAGAATTCATCTCATGAGAGGATGAACATAGCAAAGCCAACACAGAAGTCTAACAGACCCAGATACTAACGCAGGGGATGAAGAAACACTGATCAGTTTGACTAACCAGAAGACAATTATGGGAAATATCAAACCGGATTAATAATAACCCAAAACGCAAATGGCATCAACTAATCAATTAAGCGATCCAGGGTAACTAACTTGATTAAAAGACAATATCTAATTACCTGTTGTCTTAAAGAAACACGTTGAACTATCAAAGATATACAAAGATAGGACCAATGGTTCCAAATCAACTGATCAAGGAAATGGTAGCTATAATCAAGCTAGCACAGATAGTCTCATATCTGAAACAGCAAACTTCAAAACCAAAATATCCAGAAGAGATAAAGAAGGTCCAAGATATCAATAAAGAGAACAGTTTATCAGAATGATGTGCCGTGTACATCGGAAACACGTGTTATGTGTAGTGTATCATAGCAACATTGATGTACACTCCTTATAACTTTTAAGTAATAGTTGGAAAAATGAAAAGTGAGAATGTGCTTATCCAAATCATAAATCCTATCTCTCAAAATAATAGAATTTGTAAAATAATATAATGTGTAAAACAAATTCACTTTATAATTAAGTTTTAGGTCAAAGATGAACTGATATTGCAATATATGTTTAAGGGGCTGGAGGGGTGGTTCAACAGTCAAGAGCTTCTGCCAAGGACCTGAGATCAGTACCAAGCATGCAAGCTGAGCTGCTTGTTATAACCTCCTGTAACTCCAGATTCAGGGGATCTCGCGCCCTTTTCTGGACAAGGTGGGTCCCTGCACTCCTATCTGCACATTCTCATACACATGCCCACACAAATGCCTGTACACATGTACATGCACAAGAAACATGACTAAAAATAAAAGAGATAATTAAAAACTATGTAGCTAAAATGTCTTCCCTGCTCTGAGAGCCCTGCTGAGGAACTCACCACTGGTGATTTTAGCTCCAATAATGTGCTTTCATAAATTGTATCTTTTTTCAAATAGTTCTATTCCTTTAAATGTTCCTAAGGACAGTAAGTGCAAGTTAGTAAGTACAAATTTTCGTTCAAATTAGCCTTATCTTAACATTACTTTAAAAATCATATTGTTTTCTACTCACTTTTATGTTTTTTAAATCTCCAAGAGTTTTGTAACTACCTAATATCAATGTGTGCAATTGTGCTGCTGTATTAACTAGCTGACCAAGTTCACCAGGTTGTCTTCATGTAGTCTAACATGGCTCCCAGAATTTAGGAATCTAACCTTAGTTGCTACCTTAGTCTCTTTTATTTGAGTGATATTTAGATTTTCTTACATTTTCAAAATGAATTAATTCTTCACACTTGCTAATTGAATTGTTTATTTTTATAAAGCCTTCTCTGTGTGATTTGGACTCTTTAGAGTTGATGTTTATATTCTGCAGGGATTTTTTTCCTACCCAATTTCAAGTTTTATCAGGCTTTCTCATCTGCAATGTTTAAAGAAGGCTGTGCAGCAGACAACCATAAAATCCTGATATTATGCAAAGAAAGCATTTGCTTTACTCAGACCAATCTCCTTGACAGGAGATTCTCCTTTCACCTAGATGAGGCCCAAATGGTAGCTCCATAGTCCATGGGACTCCCTTACACAGCTGCAGCCATCTGTGTTGGGTGATGAAGATGGGTCTTCTTTGGACAAACTGGATGGGGTGGCTTCACATCACCTCACCTCATCATTTTCAAAGCCAGGCGTTAGACAGGCCATTCTTCCCAGGCGATAGCAGAAATGGAAGAGGGAAAACCTAACCACCAAACATTTTTTAAGCCTTCAGTCACCTAGTGCTCAGTACTTTCTCACTGGCTGCAATAAATTCATGTTCTGGCCTAAATTCTAAAACAATGGCAGTGGAATAAAAAGGTTTTGAGACAGTCATTGACTTTTTAGAGGATTGGGGAAATGTTTCAGCCAGCAAAATGCTTGCAGTATTAGCATGAAGACCTAAGTTCAACCCTTAGAATTCACATTAAAATCTCAGCACAGGGATCGTAGAGACAGAATGTTCTCTGGAGCTCATTGGCTGCCAGCATAGCTTGTTCTGAGAGTTTCAAGGTAACGAGAGACACGGCCTCAGAAAACACAGTAGATAGTTCCTGAGGAAGGACACCGAAAATTGACCTTTGACCTCCAAATGTAGGCATGCACATTCATACATAAACACATATGCATACACATGAGCCCACATACATCTCACACAAAAATAATTGAACTTACTGTGTCATAGTAAGAAAATTCTTAGAAGTTTTATTGATAGTTTTCTGAGTGATTGACAGTATCTCACAAAACCAAACCATGAACATGTATTAATATCACTGTATAGATGTTGCATTTTCATATAGTCTGCTCGATAGAATTGGGGGTTGAGGTGTTCAAGAGGTTTTTCTTCAGATACTTAAAATGATGCATTTCATTTTCTTTACGTCTTAAGGCATGAGATAACTGCTGTGGAATTTTGTATCCATTCTCATGTTCATGGCATTGTTCCACATTGCCAAAGGGTTTTCAATCAGACAAAAACACAGAACCTTTTAAGTACGTATAAGAAGGAGCACGGATTGAATAATGTCTGTTAACACTTCAAATACCTTATGATTAATAAGTTAAAGGTCAGACTGAGTTACATCTGTTAGTGTAGGCTCAAGGTTTTCTAGGTCAAATTAGATAGGGGATCATAGCCAAAAACTTTCCCCTAATGGAACTGAGTACACACATAATAGAATTGTTCTTTTACAATTATACCAAGTCCGGAAACTGGTACTCATTTTTTCCTGTGCTTCCCATCTCCTGGCTCTATTCCTGCTCCGCTCTATTGTCCTCTGTATTATTGGAGCCCAGAGTCTACGAACATTGTCCCATTTCCCTTGTCAAGCTGTCTTTTACGAGCATTAGTAAGAGAGGTAGCGTCCACATTTCTCTACACATGTGTGGAAATGTCACAGTGAAGCCTGTTATTCTGTATAGTTAGCAGTGCACCAGTGTAGTGATGAGGCGAGCAGGCCTGCTTTTCATCCTTCCCGGCTCCTGCACGGCTAGCTTATACCCCGAAATAACAACACACAAATT
>LOJH01067720.1:0-10191 GCA_001685095.1 Ellobius talpinus
GGAGGAGGGGAGGAGGTGGAAATTTTTTAATAATAATAATAAAAAAATCAAAAATGAAAAAAAAGAAGGGTTGGAAGAGCCTACACTGCCTGGAGGGCTTCTTGGGCCTCTCTATCCAACAACTCTTAACAGATTATCTCACATGTGGCAGTGGGACGTATCTTAACAACCCTTTCAGGGTCAACATTAACTAGATATATAAGATCTCTTTCTGTCTCTTCCCCCACAATGGTTTCACAGGGTTTAAATTTCTATTTGACTTCATTCATAACTAGCTTTATATTAATTATAGTTAATCACCTTTATCTTTCCCCACATCCATCCTTGTTTAAATTTTTATTTTCTGCTTTCTGACTCCCTATAATCCACATAATCTATTCTTCATTCTTGAAGAAACCCCCTACCCTAATGATATTTTTATAGTTTCTTCACTTTCTTGAGTACTCTAAATTAAACACACAAAATCAAAGATTTGAAACTAGAATGTATAAGTACAAAGTTAATTTGTACTAAGGTTTGTAACACACATGTTACAGAGAACACATATTTATCTTTCTAAGCCTGATACCTCAGTCATTATTTTTTTTCTAGTTTCACCAATTTACCTGCAAACTTCATAACTAATTTTTATTTACGGTTGAATAAAATTCCATTTGGTAGATATGCCACATTTTTACTGTCCATTCATCTGTTTAAGGATGTTTAAGATTACTCTATTTCCTATCTATTGTGACTAGATCAGCAGTTAACAAGATTTAGCAAGTATCTAGGATGTAGAATATAAACTCCTTAGAATTTATGTCCAAGAGTAGAATAGCTGGGTCAAATGGTAGTTCTTTTCTCTGCCTGTGTGCTTTAGCTAAGACTTCAACCACTATGTTGGATTGGAGTAGAGGGAGTCTTGTCTTTGTCTTGTCCTTGATCTTAAAGGGGACTTTAAGTCTTTGTCTTGTCCTTGATCTTAAAGGGGACTCTTTGATCTTTTTCCTTTGACATGATGCTGACTATACTATATCTTTATGTTGATTATGTTGCATCTTTACTATGTTGAGGTATGTTCCTTTCATCCTTAGCTTCTCCATAAATGTTATCACGAAGGGATATTAGATTTTATGACATTTACTGAGGTAATCATATACTACAGAGGTAAGGATATTTGCAGAAAGAACTTGCACACATAAGATAGAACTCCAAGAACAGACACATTGTACTGTTTTCCAGGTTAGGAGCTGAATAGGCAGGAAAAATAAAGAGAGGGGGAAAGAATGAGATGGAGATAATGGTTTGCCTCATCATATGGTTTCGTGAGAATATGTGGAATAAAACACATATAAAACTTTTGCCAAGCACCTTCTATGAGTACAATTTTGCAATCTAAGGGAAGAATCAGACAGTGAAGAAGATAATGGGGTCAAAGTTGCAAAAGGTACTGATCTTTGATGTTGAAGAAGGGAAAACCCATGGTAGAGAATATATATGGAAGTCTCCATAATAGTCCAGCATAGAGAACTTTAAATCAGATAATATTATTCCTTTGAATGGACCTTTAGAGGATAATTTAGAACATCTCTCATCACTGGGTTGTTGAGGTTTTAATGTACTGAGACAGTTATGATCAGGCCAAGTGCTGTAAATCATAGAAACAGTGATGTGATACTATCCTCCATTAGATGAAGGCTTACAATATGATGTAAGATTAAGGAAGTCAGTCCCTAATAGACTGTATCAAATGTGTCATTAGGGATGTTTTGTGTTTGTTTGTTGAGATCCCCATGAATGTACTGAACAAAAATTACAAAAAGATGTTGGGTATATTTTGATTGTATTCTGACAAATAAAGCTTGCTTTAAGTCAGAGGGTGGAGTCAGCCATTAACTGACCAAAATTAACCAGAGAGTTTAGAATACTGTAGACAGGGAAGAGACAGGAAGTAGTAAGACAGGGCTGAGAAATGATCTTGACCCTTGTGAATGGAGGAATGGTAGAGGTAGGAAGTGATTGGTGGCGGATCCCTGATGTGAGAGTCCTTTCTGTTTGCTCTGAATATGTTTTATTGCCATTGGTTAATAAAAAAAGATGGTTTGGCCTATTGCAGGGCAGATTATAGGAAGGTGGGAATTCCAAACAGAGATAGAGGAGGAAAGAAGGTGGAGTCAGACACATGTCATGTAACTGCCAAAGGAAAAGGTGCTAGAACCTTACCAGTAAGCTACAGTATCATGACAATACACAGATTAAAAGATATGAGTTAAATTAAGATGTGTGAGCTATTTAGGAATACACCTAAGCCATTGGCTATACAGTGTTGTAGCTATTATAGTTTCTGTGTGATTATTCAGGTCTGGGTGTCTGGGAAATGAAAGTAATCTCTGTTTACAATTGTCAACCAAATTTTCAGCAATTTACATCCACATAAAGCCTCAGAAAGCTTAAAAAATGGATTCTAGACCAACAAAAAGGGTGTCAATTAGAGCTTCTTGGTTTGCACACTACAGAGTATATGTCTATTACAGATAGGCTTTGTTTGCTGGTGGCTAACAGAGGAGTGGATCATTTAAGAAAGGCTTCCTGACCCAGTGTTAGCAACAAAAACCTCACAGCTCTTTTAAGAGACCTTGCCACCAAACACTTAAATGGTGTTTATAAGCAGCGCTGGTATGCTTCTTCATGTTGGCATGGACTTAGAAACTCCACTCAATTTTGGCAAAAAACCCAACAAAACAAAAAAACAACTTTGCTCTTGCAAGTACCTTTACCAAGAAGCTAGTCTCTCAGGAAGCCAAGGAGTGGGGCAGATCCAGCCATCAAAGACACAGCCTTAATTCTAGCCATATCATTTAGCAAATCAAATATTTATGTGGTCAGGAAAAGATAAAGATACACAATAAAGACAAATTCAGACAGAATAAAAAACATAAACAGTTTACAGCATATTTAAAAATATGCATAGACTAGGGAGCAAAAAGAAAAAGGATAGAGACAGTTTGTACAAAGAAATACAATCCAGTGTAATGGCACACACCTTTAATCCTAGCAATTGGAAGGCAGAGGCAGGTGGATCTCTGTGAGTCTGAGGCTCAGCAATGGTGGTACATGCCTTTAATCCAGCACATGGGAGGAAGAAGCAGGTGTATTTCTGTGAGTTTAAGGCCTGTCTGGTCTACACAGTGAGATCCAGGACATGCAATGGGAAACCCTGTTTCAAAAATCAAAAACAAAAACAACAAAACTTACAAATAAAAATAAAAGAAATAGTTTTACAAAAATCCATGTAAAGATGGAAAATACACAAAGAGAATTGATAGTGTATGTTATTATGTTGTTTTGACTTGTTTGGCTGCTGAAGAAGGAGCAACAGTTGTTAAAAGAAATTTGATTATAAGTGCTGCTGGATTAACCTAACCTATATATTTTGAAAATGCCTTGACTTCAAAATTTAAGTAAAAATATATGTTACTTTGGAGAAGTGGTTTTACTTTTGTTTCCACAGGAACTAGAGGCTGTGGATTCATTCTGGGTTTAAAAAAAAGGTTTGATTGAGCAAGACCTCCCTGAAAATTTTCCAATGGGAAAGGATGGCCAGATGATCAAACATTTCAGAGCAACTCTGCTGCAGTTTCTTCCGAGTCCTGTATCAAAAATAGCTTCAAGGATGCTGGCTAAGATGATCAAGCCTCACAGCATACTTCAGTTGATATTGACCATAATCCTAAATTTTCTTTGAGTGCCTATAAGATTATCAGCAGCCCAAATCATCAGAAATTATCCTAGAAAACTATATTCACACTCCCCCCAAAAATGGATCATGAATATTTGTCTGTTTTTTTTTGAGTGTTGTTTGTAAGTTATTTTGGATAAGTCGGGAAAAAAGCTAAACAAAGAAGATTAGAATCAGAGTTCTTGTTTTGAAAAGAAAAAAAGGAAAATGCTGTGGGAAATGCTCTTCTCCCCTGTAAAGATTTGCCACTTATATTGGTTTAATAGAATGCTGATTGGCCAGTAGTCAGGCAGGAAATATAGGTGGAGCGACCAGACTAAGAAATTGTTTATGAATGCCTATTTTCATTTTGAAAGTATTGGTTATAAATGCTTAATAGACACACTCAATTTCAAAAAAACAAAAGGAAAAGAAAAATAAGGGGTATATAATATAAAAATGAATACCTTTGCATTGGTATGGATCTTGATCTATTTATATAAATTTAAGGTAAATTTTGTTACACTATGTAACTATATATATATATATATATATTTATATATTTCTGTTCTTGCTTAAGGTATTGTGGTTGTGCAGCTCATTTAAAAAAGTAATATATATCCAAAAATGCAGATTAATAGACAGTTATCTATAATAGTCAAACCTTTAATTGCATTAGTTAGGTTTTTTAGATATACATATATATCAGTTAGATAGATAATCTTCAACACTTCAAAGAACTACAAAATATTGCATTTAAAGTGTTTAAGAACTTAGACTTTTCTTGACAGTCTGCTCCTGGCAGCACCAATCAATTACTTCAGAGAGGTTGATGTGCATTGAAGAAACTCTTTATGGAATTTGCTTTCAACATAACAAAGTTAGCAATTTGGGCAAGAAACTTTTCTTTCCTGGGCTTCTTAATTACATACTGTATAAACTGGACATGCTGGACCAACAGAAAAATGACAGCTGAACTTGCCTAAAGAAGGTGAGACAGTCCTTCATGATTCCTGCTTCATGGAAGATTCTTCCACACATTCTGCAATACACATGAGAAAGTGACTGACAAACTGCCAATATAGGCAAAATAGTATTGCAAATTTCCTGATTTATTGAAAAGCCCATCAGATACTATGGGCCTATAGATTGAAGATGGATTTGCCAACATTATAGAAGAACTTTGGGTAACTGTCTATGCAGCAAGATGTCTTTTTCATTTCTTAAGTTTTGGAATTTGCTAATAACAGCACTTCCTCTTTACTTAGGTAATATTGTATCCTTCTGGGGTCTTTGATGGAGTTGAAGGCAGATAGGTAGAATTATAGTTTTTCTTAATTTTGATAAAAGATAAATTAGATATTATAATTACCAGATACAAATAGACTGAATATTGTAATTATAACTTTTTGTTGATACTTGTTTTGTTATATGTGATCTTATTATGTTAAAGTTAAAACATTCCTTTTTATTTAGACAGAAAAGGGAAGATGATGTGGGATTCTTTTCTGTATGCTGTGAACATGTTTTGTTGCCATTGGTTAATAAAGAAGCTGCTTTAGCCTATGGCAGGACAGAATATAACAAGCAGGGAAATCCAAGCAGAGATAGAGGAGGAAAGAACGCAGAGTTAGGCAGATACAATGTAGCTGCCAAAAGAGAAAGGTGCCAGAACTTTAACAGTAATTCACAGCCTCATGGCTATACAGAAGTTAAAATTATGGGTTAATTTAAGATGTAGGAGCTAGTTAGGAATACACCTAAGCCATTAGCCAAACTTTTATAATTAATATAGTTTCTGTGTGATTATTTGGGTCTGAGCAGGCAAGAACTGAAAGTACAGTCTTGGTTTACAGCTTCCTTCTTCTCTGATTTTCAGGTTCTTACCCTGATAACTGACTTCTTATTTTTTTGTTGGTAAAGATTAATTCAATTAATTCTTTAGGAGAACAGAAATTTCTGAGAAAACTAGACATAAGAGATACAATATTTGATGTTCAGTTTACTGGGTCTGATAAGACTGTGCTCACAGGAAGAGTAAGGTAACATTCATTTTACAAGGATCACAAGATTGATGGGGCTTTACTAGCTTTGGTAAAAACACAATATTTATGAAATAGGAAAAGTTGTAGAGATGTTTCATTTGTATTTTAATAAATAAAACAGCCACACTAGTAAACCATACAGGTCAGGCCATGGTGGCACACACCTTTAATCCCAGCAGTCACACTAGTTAACCATAAAGGCTGGGCAATGATGGTGTGTGCCTTTCATCCTAGCACTAGAGAGGAATACAAGGCATGAAGAGATAGGAACTTTCTCTCAGTCTGAAGATTTCATAGAGGTAAGAGCTCTCTAGTGATTTGCTGCTTTATTTTTCTGATCTTCAGGGTGAACCCCAATATCTGTCTCTGTGCTTTTATTATTCATGCTAAAATTTGTGCTCAACATTTGGGGTACAAATTCTCAAAAAAACCTTTTTAGCTATGACTTTACAGCCAATAGCATTGGCTCAAGCTAGATGTGGCTGAAGTCACTGCCATACAGGCTAGGTTTTTCTTTCCTCTCTCCTTGTGGGCTTTCCCTGGACCACATTCTCAGGCTTCGGCTAAACTAGATAGCTACCTTGAAATCCAGTCAGACTTTTATTATTCTATGCAGCAGTTATAAGCCCCACATCTTTATCAGTAGATATGGTAAGATAATTGGAAATTTTTAAAAGAAGAATTTATTAAAAGAGAGAGCTTTTTCAACATTAAAAAATGGAAAAAAACATTACAATGGAGGGATTTGGGTCATTGAATATCATTATGCTAGATAGTTTGAAAATGGAATGATTAAAGGAGAGGATATCTAATTTAGATGGGATTTACATAATATCAATTATAAACATCAGCTTTATCATTTTTGTCTTATCATTTAAAAAGTTGGCTAATGTGAGTGCTAAAATACAGACCTTGGAAAGAAAACTAATAAAAGAGAACACAGAGATATTCAAATTCAGACAGAGGAATTTAATGGAGAAGAAATTTCAGTGTTGCATTTCAATAATAGAGAGGAACAGCCTAAGGTTTTCAGACAAACAACCTTAATACATCCAATAACCTTACAGAAATTGCAAATTGGCAGAGGTTCCACTAAAGCTAACTGGACATCTGTGCCAATGTTAGATTTAAGGAGATTCAAGAAAGCAATAGTCTCCTATGGTATTCATTCCTTTTCATGAAGCAAACTTGTGATAAGTTTGTATTAGATTACAACTGAATAGAATTGGTTAAAGGTGTATTAGAGCCTAGCGCACAATTACTGGAGTACCTGGTTCAGAGAAGAGGCTAAGATTTTTGAGCAATGGAGTAAAGCTGGATGTAGGGAAATCTCCAAAGATCAAATTCTTGGAGAAGGAGATTATGCTACTGTTGCAATGTAAGCTTTATATAATGACCATACCCTTGATTTATGCTGTACAGCAGCTTTGAACACTTGGGACAAAAGTAGATAAATAGGAAAGAAAATTGAATAACTTACTAAAGTTATACGGGGCTCAAAGAAAGCATTCATAGATTTCTTACAAAGATTGATTTCAGCAGTAAATAGAATGATAGCAAATTAAAAAGCTAGACAAATACTAATTTAATCTCTGGCTTTTAAAATTCTAATTTTCTGTGCAAATGGATAATTAGGCCAGTAAAGGCAAGGTCAGCATGTTTGGAGGAATGTATTTGAGATATAATTAATATTGAATCTTGTGATCATGATGATTCATGGACAGGTTAGGTGTTTTCCATGAGTTTAAAGAAAAATTGAAATATGAAATGTTATAATTCTGTCAAACAAAGTCACCTACCTTAAAAGGGATTATAGACAGGGCATTCCTAGAAACAATTCTTTTCTAAAAATAATCCATTCAGAATTCCCCTTCCTTTTGGATTATGTGGAAGTTGTGGCAAAGGCAGGCATTAAACTAATGAATGTAGGTCAATGAGGAATATTCAAGGTAATCCTTTGCTGTTTGGAAACTCTGTGTTGCAGGCCCCTATGCCAAATCCAGATCAGTCATTTCCTGCCATCATAGAGGAAACACCTTCCCAGAGCAATTAAAGAACATAATGCCTACTATAAGAAACTGTACTACTCTAGATAATCAAACAGGTTCAGAAGAGAAAACAAAAAAATCAGGAGAAACCATAAAGTGAGTATTTTAGAAAACTTCTGTAAATCAACAAAAACCAAAATTGAAAATATGAATAAATGCCTTTGTCATTGAAGGTCTGGTAGATATAGGTACAGATGTAGCAATAATTTCATGAGAACCTTGTCCTCTAAATTGGCCTCTTCACAATGCAAATGTTCAGTTTTTACAGATTAGAACTTTATCTCAGGTAAAGCAGAGCATAAGATTTGTCAAATATATAGGGCCAGAAGGTCAGAAAGGAATATTAAAACCATTCATGGCTCACATAGCAATGATTTTTTTTGGTAAGTGATTTGTAATAGCAATAGAATCCTCAGATTAACATTCCCCCATCTTAGAAACAAACCATAAATTAACATATGTCTCTGGAAAAATTATTGGAAGGTTTTACAAGAACAGGGCAGAACAGCTGTTATTGCAAAAGAACCAATAACCCTACCATTAAAATGGTTGACATATAAATGTAGGCAGAGGCCATTCATTCATTTCCTGGCAGCCCAGACCTAAAATAATCACACAGAAAATATTAATTATAACACTGTTTGGCCAATTAGCTCATGCATACTTCTACCTAACTGTTACATCTTGAATTAATCCATTTCTATTAATCTTAGTATCACCTCAAGACTCTTGGTTTACTGGTAAGGTTCTCCAGCATCTGTCTCCTTTGGCAGCTACATGGCATCTTTCTGATGGTGTGGGAAGTCCTTCTGTCTATGTGTTGTTTTTAATAGTTAATGTGGACATCCCACATCAATTATTTTTTCAGTTCCATGATACAGTCAGAAATGGGAGTCATCCATTATACATAATAAATCTGATCTCATATGGGTTTTCCAGGTCCTCTAATACAAGCTAATATAGAAATAAATCAATTTTTGATTTTAAATGTGCTGAAGGCCTCAGAATTTCATAAAAACATTATGTCAATAGAAAAGGTTTAAAGAAAGACTTTTCCATCATGTGGCAACAAACCAAAGAAATTATAAGGAAATGTCCTACTTGTTCTTTATATAACAAAAGACAACTACCTTCAGGAAGTAACTCAAAGGGTACTCAAATGAATGAAATCTGTCAGATGGATGTGTTTTATTTTGTTGAATTTGGAAAACTAAAATATATATACCACAACATTGATAGCTACTCAGGTTTTCAATAGGCAATGCTTTGAGTTTAGAAAAGGTTGATTTGGTAATCACACATTTGCTAGAAGTTATGAGCATCATGGACAATGCTTCAGGATATATCTCTAAGAAAATGAAATATTTTTTCCTTATTATACTATAAACATATTACAGGTATACCACACAGGGCAGGCAGTTATAGGAAGATCAAACTGAAATCTAAAGCATATGTTAAATAAACAGAAAGGGCTGATAAAATCTCATAACTAAATTACATAATGTTTTAAACTTAAATTTTCTAAATGCTAATGAAAATGGAATAACTGTGTAGAGACATTTGAATAGAAGAAATCTACAGAATTAAATCAACTGCTATACTTCAATGATGTTCTTACCTCAGAATTGAATCACAACATGTGCGACAGTAGGAAAGGGTTTTGTTTTTATTTTCACAGGAGAATAAAAGATATGGATACCATCAAAATTGATAAAACTTTAATTTGAACAAGTGAGACCTCTTAATTAGAAAACTGATAGTTCATCAAACAGCATGTCCATTTAATCTAAACTAACCTATAAAACTAAAAGGTTCTTTACATTTTATTAGAAATAACTTGCCAAATAGAAAATCTCCCCAAAGTTAGGACTGGGGAAGGTTTTTCTTGCTGTCTTTTTAGGAAAATAAGCTATCCAGCTAAGGAATCTAAAGACAACTGGACAAATGAAACATCTGAAGAAAAAGGACAAATCATCCAGAAAAAAAAATGTCTCAAGAAAAAGAGTGAATTGGACCACTGATTTATCACATTTCCAAAAGTATAAATTTTTACAAATCTTCCCAAATATTTGTTTCTGTTGTTCTCTATGGACATAAAAGACAAATAGTCTTTGAGCAGTCCTTTTCTAATTGAAAATTAAATCTGGCTTTGGCATTGGAGTGTGACTCTCTCCTTTGCTAAGGTCAAGCATGCTTATTAAAGTGAAATCCAAAATTTTGACTTATTTCAGAAGAGACATCTAATATGAGATAGAAGAAAAACAAATATTCAAGTCATGTCAGAAGTCCTTCTGTCTATGTGTTGCTTTTATTAGCTAATGAATAAAGAAGCTGCTTTTAGCCAATGGCTTAACAGAACATAGCCAGGGTGGAAGATATATATATATATATATATATATAT
>LOJH01067724.1:5216-15731 GCA_001685095.1 Ellobius talpinus
TTTTTTTCTTTCCAAGAGTTTGGTTCTCAATGGTGACACTGTGTAGAAGTGATTCAGTTATGAAGATTGATGAAGTCACAGATGAATGAGCTATCACTTAATGGGATTTGATTAGAGAAAGGTCAGTGAAATCATATTTTTGTGATGTTTATCTTGTCTTTTCCCTGTCTCTTTTTTCACTTTGGTTGCCATCTCTATCTTCCTGCTTTGTCCTCTCAAAAAGCAATGGAACCAGCATATGTAAGATGCAAACTCTAAAACAGTAAGCCAAAACCAACTTTGCCTTCTCAAAGGTAACCGGCCAAGGCACCTTATCAAAGAAATGAAAGGTAACTAATAAACTAATACAAATGTTTTTTACATCATCTGTGCTTTAATAGTAAAAACAAAAACTTACATTTGTTTTCATTTTGATTTTCGATGGGTTCCCCAGACCTGTAAATGAGGAGTAGAGTATAAGTGATAGAGTGACAAAGGGATTCAAGAGAAGATTGACCAGGTGAGCACTCTATAAACTCATGTGCAAAGTCTTTCAACAGCTATCTTCCACCTGATGCCTCAGAGGTACTCTGGTGAAGGAGGGATCCATGAGAGAGAGCTATATATAAATACCACTAGCTAAGAATCTGTGTTAGGGATCTCCAAGGAAAGCATAAATATAAGATGATAGGCTGGCATGCATTATTGATGAACTATAACAACACTCATGTAGGGTGCTTGTGGTTAAAGATGCTGAAAAGTTCCAAGATTTGCAGCAGGCAAGCTACAAATCTGTTACAGAAAGATGGCATAGAGACAGCCTATATCCAAGCCTACATCAAGGATAGTAGAAAATATTTGACCTACTCAAAGAGAATGAACCAAAAAGGACAAATTCTCCCATGTTCAGTTTTAGTTTTCTTCACACCTTCATTGGATGGAAGGAAACCACCTACACTGGGAAAAGCAATCTACTTAGGCTATAGCTTCATAAACAGTCTTCTGTGGTGATATAAAGCTTGCCTGAAGATCAGAGTGCAGAGCTAGCTCACTAGTTAGCTACAGAGGCCAGGCAATAGTGGCATATACCTTTAATCCTAGCACTGGAAAGACAGAGGCAAACAGATCTCTGTGAGTTCAAGGCCACCCTGGGCTACAAGAGATTGATCTAACCTAAAAGAGAACAGAGTCAGGAGGTGATGGCTCACACCTTTAATCCAAGTACTTGGCAGTCATATGCCTTTAATCCAAGCACTAGAAATGTCAAGACCAGAAGGGATACAGCTGGGCCAAGAGAGGAATATAAGGTGGGAGGAGACAGAAGCTCAGCACATTCAGTCAGAATATTCATAGAGACAGGCTCTTGCCTGCTTTGGTGTGAGCATTCAGAAAGGTAAGAACTGTAGTGGCTGATGCTCTGCTTCTCTTGATTTTTCACCTTTCACCCCCTAATATCTGACTCTGGGTTTTTATTTAATAAGACTAATTAGAATTGTGTCACATTCTTCAGAAACACCATTGCAAACACACTTTAGAAATATTTAACAGATACTTAGAAAACCTATGGGCAAGTTGAATCCTAGAGACAAACATCCACTTCTATTGTTTGTCAACTTGACACCCACATGTGTCTTTTTAAGTCATGTTTGCCCTTTAGACAAAGAAAATCATGAGGTCACAATTCCACCTAACATGATACAATGACCTCTTTGCAACAGAAATTCTACTGATCACATCACCAAAGTCTTTGAATGATGTTTTCTCTTATGCCTGACATCCTAAAACCCCAATACTTTAATGCAAAATTAACATCATGTGAATATAAAGACATAAAATCAATATTTCATATTTTGAAAACAATACAGTAGAATGAAATTAAAATATCTGTGTTTATAACACACACAATCACAGACGAGGTAAATAGTATGTAGTAATAATTAAAAAAACACTTAACACCTGGTATGTAACTACTATTTTGCCATGCCCTTCATAATTGTTAACTAAACTGATCTTCAAATCCCCTGAGTTAAAACAAGACAATCCATGAGTAACATTCATATGCAGATTAATATTTACACTAGAAATTTTATTTCAAAGGAGAAACTTGTTAAAGTGCTACCAAATTATAGACAATGTAACTTTTTATGAAAGAAACCTCTTTGAGCAAATGGATTTTTCTAATGGTTTCTTTGGAATGATAGAATATTTAGCATTCATAGTTCAGCTCTTGGTAGAGGCAAAAAAAAGAGTAGAAAAAAGAGACATTACCATGACTTACTATGTGCCACTTACAAGCATACTGTGTGCCACATGCAAAGAGCATTGTAGTTCATTTCATCTTCAGAAAAGCCCCATGACATAAGCCCCGACATTCCCATTTTATAGACAATGAGGGAAAGTGTGAGTGATCTAGATAGTGAGAGGTTCACATTTTATAGACATAGGAATTCCCACACTGAGAACAGGGGTTCATGCCTGCATACTTGGGTAAATACAGAAGAACCAGGAGTCTGATGTTAACTTGGGCTGGAAAGCAACTTCCAGTTAAGAGAACTAATTGGATGTTCTTCCAAAGGACTGAGGTTAAATTCTCAGCACCTGCACAGTGGTTCGCAGCATCTGTAACTGGAATCTCAGGGGCTCCAGCGCCCTCTTCTGGCCCCCACAAGCACTGCAGGCACATGATACACAGACATACTTGCAGGCAAAACAGCCAAATAAATTAAAAAAAACTTTTTTAAAATGAAAGAGAATTTCTAATAAAGGGTGAAAACATATAATCCAACATAGTATATGAACTAAAACATTTCAGGACTAAGATTAAGAACTCCTGTCAGAAAATCAAACCTTTGTCCTTCTCCCAGTGAGGTCTTGTCCTAAAAGTTGATTTCTATGATTGTCAAGGTCAAAATTTTTCATTAATGATTAATGAAATTAGCAAGAGGATACTGATACTGTAAACTATTTATGGGAAGCTCCCCCACAAAAAAACAACAGCAGAAATTGGAGCAGATTTATACATAAATGTGTGTTATGTTGTACAATGTGCTTTGCTGCCTTGGTAGCTCCATCTCTCCCTTCCCTTTCTCCACTACCCTTCACTCCCAATTCAGAAAAATTATATATGTATATAAGAAGAGCAGATCTGAAATAATCTTCCTAAGAGCATTTCTTAACTCCTTTAAATTTATTAAGATCTGAAACAAGGAATTTACACAATATTCTTTACAATGTATAGAAAACTGTGAGAATGCTTGCCAGTTATAAATGCCCCTCCACTGTGCAATTTCTCAGAACTTAGGGTTCTGAAGTATCAGTCCATAAAGTGCTATAAAGTGTAGAAGAATTGAGGTGACATGTCTGTTGTTGCTGGATAACTGACAACCACAAAACAACACACAGAAAGTGAAAAATGATTTCTAGAACCCACTGAATTGACACTCAGTGATAAATGTTTAATAAGAATGACATCAATGTTAAAGAAATTGATTATTATTGACAGACCTTTGACCTCTAACTGCCCTATTTTTAATAAAGGCCTGAAACATTTCAGGAGCATTATAATATATTTTATTTTATGGCTTTGAATACGCCTCATAAAAAGCTTTCATTTTGATGAATGGCAAAAGAAAAGAAAGAATATGGCTTGGGATATTTTGATGGCACCTCTATCTGCATGGGCAATGGTACAGTGACTCCAGAGGTTGTCAGTGGCCCCATAGAGGCCACTGGTTTTTACTAAAGTAAGAAACAAAGAGTAATCTTGAAATGAGACTAGTTTGGTATATATGGAAACAATGGATGAGAAAGACAATGGTTCCTTCAGCTAATATTAATTTCTAGAAGAAAAATATACTCAAACATCCAAAAAAGTAAAGGGAGAGTACATGGACCTGCCCCTCAATCTTAGAGAGTTTATGAAAACAACCAGGTCTGAGTGTATTTGTCTGTTGGAAGATAGAAATGGGAAAAGTATATGCAGATTAGTTCTTTTAATATTTTAACAAACACAACTTTTCATTTTCCCCAGCACTGTATTTACTTCTCTTCCAGGCCTTCAGATGTTTTAACAAATTACTCTTAAAGATAAGGTTATAGAGCCACCAATTTTTCAACATCATGAATTCTGCAGATCAGAAATACAGATATGGCACAGCAGGAAGGGCCGTCTGTACTCCAGATGCCTGGGGCCTCGATGAGAAAACTGAAGGCTGAGAAGCAGGCACTAGGAAATTGTTCTACAAAGAACTAGAAAATAAGTATTCTTGACTTTGGGGACCATAAACACAGTGTCCATTGTGACCATTAATCTCTGCTATTACAAAGCCACAGAAGCCATGAATAATATATAAATGGAGAGGCATAGCTATTTTCCAGTAAAACTTTATTCAAAAAAGCAGGAATTTAAAAAAAGTTGGACTTATCTCTCTGAGGCCTCAAGTCTCATTTATTTATAGGTTTGGTAAATGAGAATTGTTAAATCCAGAGTTGAAGTACTTCTATACAAAGACCTTTACATGTAACCACTCCATTTGACATAGTTTAAGATTCTTCTGATTATGAAGGCTCAAATCCAAGGATGTGGACCTTGGGAAAAACAAAGAGAGCACATCAAAGCAACTCTGCTCCCTCTCTAAAGACTTTGACTCAGTATCCTGCATCCTGAACTTAGCAACATCATCTCAGGTAGGGATGTCAAGAAGTCCAGTCTAGTCAGGTATAAAAACACATGCTTAAAATTTCATCAGTCAATAGACTGGGGCAGGAAGATGATGGGTTCAAGCCTAACCTGGGATACAAAGTAAAACCCTATATATCCAAAATATGCAACAAAAAATCCAGCCTGGTTAGGTTCAAGAAGAAGGGAAAGAGAGTTTTGTTTGTGAGGAGAGATGTAAGATTCTATAAGGCCTAAAAAGAAAACTCTTCACATTTTTAGAGAATGTAGTCTACAATTGACCATGTTACAGAGCAGACAGGAGACTAATAAAATAAAGACTACAGTTGTCTTACAAATTGAATAATGTTTTCGATAGAATACCTGAGGGAAATAGTTTGCCATCCTCTATTCTATGATGGAAAGCAATTTGCAAGCAGATAAAGAGATAAAATACACAAACTGAAAATATGTGCAGACTTGGGCCAAGTTTATTTGGCACCAGCAGACCCTTCAAATCAAAAGCAAGTCCAGTTTTCACTTCTTCTGGAAAAAATGTTTAGACATTTCATTCACATCGCTGTATAGAGAATGTTCAGATATCAGGAATTCAGGCAGAAGTGCTTAATTACACCTGTCAGATATGTAAGGAAAAATAAACAACATTAACATGTCTGCTAGATAATTGCCACCTTGGATGTACATCATATTCTAAGAAAATGATTTGTTAATTTGAGCAAGAAATAAATCACATTTCTCCCTACTTACTTAATACATGCCTCTCTCTCCATATATATGGAGAGAGAACAAGTTTTAGAATCAAAATAAGGAGAGCTAAATATCAACTCAACTGCACACTATGAAAACTCTCAGATGATTATTGCTCAGCTTTCCCATGCCTCAATGTCCTTCTCTACTAATAAGGTTATATATAATACTTTCTTCCTTAAATGCTGTATCACTTTAAGTAAAGTGAGATACTTGATGTGCTTGTTAGTTTTTGTTTGTTTGCTTGCCTATTTGTTTTCATCAGTTTGACACATGCTCCTGTGATCTGGAAAGAGAGGAGTCAATTGAGAAAATGCCTCCATCCTATTAGCCTATGGCACATATGCAAGGGTATTGGCTTGATTAATGATTGAGGAGACAGAGTGGCCCCCTGTGATCAGTGCCATCCTTGTACTGGTGGTCTTGAGTTATTTTTAAAAAAGCAAGCTGAGAAAAACATGCAGATCAAGGCAGTTAATAAGCAGCATTCCTCCGTGCTCTCTGCTTCACTTCCTGCCTTGACTTTCTTTGAAAATGGAGTATAAGTTGTAAGATAACCCCTTTCTCCCCATTGCTTTTGGTCAGGATGTTTATCACAGCAACATAAAGAAAACTAGAACACCTGGCTTTAAACAACCATGAAGTAACTGTAGGTCTTGTCTACCTCACTGCATTTTCTCCCTCCTTCCCTATGGACTTATGATGACTAAGATTATAGAATCTAGGAGACAAGCCTTCATGCACACCTGTAGGAGATTATTTAGATTAGTTAGACTCTGGGGATGTTTATGAGAAATTATCTCCAGTGATTATTTGAGGTGGGAAGACTACTCTAAAAAAGAGCAGCATATTCCATGGGCTTGGGTCATGGACTGTAGACAAAGGAGGAAGCTATCTAGCATGGGTGTTCTTTGTTCCTACTTGGTCAGCAGTGTCAGCTACTGTCAGAAAGGTTTGTCCACCGTTGCTTTCTTTTTGTACTTGCGATAAAATATCCTGACCAAAAAAAGAAAAAGAAAAACCTTAGAGGAGAAAGGATTATTTTGACTCATAATTCTACTTTATACTCCACAATAGCAAGGAATTCAAGGAGTCGAAACTAAAAACAGCTAGTCACATCACATCCAAGACCATTTCCTACAGACCAAACTAATCTAGACATACCTCATTGAGATTCTCAAGTGATTCTAGATTGTGTCAAGTTGACAAAACAAAACTAAGCATTATACACCCATTGATGGATTGTGTCCTCAAATGGTATCCAAACTAAACTCTCTCTTAAGTTGCTTTTCTAAGTTATTTTGTCCCAGCATCAGGGAATAGAGCTAAGACAGGATCACACAGATTCTAGTAGGATGAGGAGCTGTCTTCTCTATTGTGAAATGATCTATGCCATCATTCACCAATTCAATGAAGTTCTCTATTTTCCTTTTACTACAACGTGAGTTATCTGTCTACAAAGCCCCGGCATTTAACAACCTGTGTTATACATGTAGGTTCTTCATGGTAATTATATGTCAAGACCCTGAAAGCTGCGGGCTGGCCCTACCTGGGTTACTTTAATGAATTCTCTCCAGCTACACTGGCTTTCCTCATCTTTATCTCTACTTCCTTGACTTTTGCGATACTCCGCTCTTGGTTTTCAACTATGTGGCATCAAGACTCACCCTTGAAGAATCAATGCCTTCCTCAGAATATTTCCAGACCTCCCGTGTTGAACAAGATAGCAGTCCCTCTATCATCAGTCACAGAAACCATGTTTTGCTTTATTGTTCTTCACAAAATGGCCAATCATATATTTATACATGTACCTAATCAATTCTTATCTTCTTCTCTATACCAGGAGTCAATAAAGTCAGGCTATATCCAATTCTGAACATCAGCTTCATTTTGTACATCATACCTAAGAATGGTATCACTTGAAGTGGTAAAAGCATCAATAGAGTATCCTTGACTTTTGTCATTATCCATTGTTTGATGTACTTTCTCTTTGGTCCTTCAGTGATGAAGTGGTGATCCTTCAGTATGTTACATGTTTATATTTTGATTTTTATATCTTATATATCTGGCACACAAAAGGATACTTTCATAATGTAATAATAGATAAGTGGCAGATAGATCAGTAAACAAAGCATTTTAAACTTTGAGCAAATTCTGCGTGAAGGAATTGAAGGAATGTCAGTTCTATGAACAAAGAACAAATAGTTTTAAACCAAATTGTCACCATCAGCCATTATCTCTAAAGGAGCATATCTTCAACATAATTGTCACATGTATGTGTGTGGTGTGAGGGGGAAGCACTTTTTGCCTCTTCTTATAGTTTGTAAACTGTTGTTCTCTGCGGCGGTGTCATGTTCCTTCCAGTGTCTGACTCCACACCTTCTTCAAGGCTATTCTCAGTTCTCAGTCCCCTGATGCCTCCCTTGATTTCTCTAATTCTCTCTGATCTTGAGTTTTATGCTAGCATATCATTAACAGGAAAGATATCTCACAGTTTAAAGCTCATCATCCTCACAATCTTCAGAGGGCATGTCTAATCAAACACTACATAATTAGAGTATACTTTGTGCAAGATCCTTTAAGTCCATGGCCTTAAATTGGGTGCGAAGGCCAGAATTGAATCACCTGGGAGATGGTGATGGTGGTATGAAAAATCATGGGCTACAACCCAGTCTGCTGGCTTAGCAACTCAAGAGAATGAAGTGGACAAGAGAGAAGAGCAATCTGTAATGTCACAAGCCATCACTGCTTTAAGGCAGTGGCTATCAATTCAATATTATAATCAGCTATTTTATTTGAAAATCATCTGAATGCCACCCCATTAAACAATCTGCTTTAAATTTTTATTGTGTGGCCTGTGTATATGCAAATGTATGGGGTACAACTGCACCATGACATGTGTACATGTCATTAAAAAAAGCATAGAACAACTTTCAGGAGTTGGCTCTCTCCTTTTGTTATATGGGACCTGGGGATAGAACTCAGGTCATCATCAGGCTTGGAAGCAAGCACTTTTACTTCCTGGGCCATCTCATTGACCTGAATGGGGTGCCCTAGGTTTGGGTATTTTTGCTTGCTTGTTTTCTTGTGTGAATGGATGAATGAAGTCATCCTTCTACTCATCATCGTCTCCTGGTCATTTTCTTGGGAAGCCAGAAATAAGAACTGTGCTTGCATCTTCAGAATTCACACTGCCAACTGACTTTTCATTAAAACAGCATTTCAGCAGCTTCCTAACAGAATAACACCTGGATATATAACTAAATGAAGTAAATCAAAGTACAGACAAGAACATCATATAGGAATAAAAGAAAAAGAAGGCAAAGAAGGCCTGCTTCAGAAATCGAAAGCAATACTCAAAAGTCTAAAATGAGCTGCTGATTTTTCCTTTTCCTTTCTGCATTGCAAATGGAGATTCACCCATTTCACATGTATCTGAAACTGTATGTATTCACAACTTACCAAGAAAGAAATAAGGGACAATATTCAGCCTAGGTAATGGGTCAATTTAGGACTCAGGAGAAAAAACAGTGTCACGTTACTAATATGCATCTTCTATTTTCATGAATATATTTTACAGAGGTGCTTTACTCAAAATCTTAAAATGCTGATTTTATCACCGTCCTCTTCACTGGGGTGGAAAAATCTCTCCTGAAAATGTGACACTGGCACTGAAGCTTCACGGAAGACGGGGCAACGTACTGGCCAGGAAAACAGCACTTTAAATAATTGAACATAAGAGGCATACTATAAAGAATACACATCTGTCAAGTGTTTGAACTTGACAAGCGCCCACTATTCCCTAGAAGTTATCAAAACAAAAAACATTCTTGAGCGGATCTAGGATATAAGGGGAGGGGCAGAGAGGACAGCACTGAGAATGCTCTCCTATAAACAGTAAGTTGACGTTGGCTTACTCTAAACACCTTAATTAGAGTTTTCTCTGCCAAGTAACATACTCACATAAGCAGTTAGAGAAATCATCACCCTTTACACTCACACTCCTGTTTACAAATGGACTAATAAAGCCCTTAGAGTAACTGATGAACAGCTGGGCTGATCTCCCAAAAAGGAACAGAGTTTGGCCAATCTCCCCGATGCTGTTCCTCCATAACACTTTACCATCTGACAAGAAACACAAACTGCCAAAGACCTCTCTGAAAATATTAAGCTTTCTCTACTACCTCCTCTTCCCTGATACACTCCATCTACCTCCACAGTGACCTATATATGCATGTTCACAGCTCTAAGTCTCCATGTTTTCAGCTCACATGTCATCATCTCTTGCTCTTGACCAGAGTAGATCTCATTATATGGTATTTTATATATGTATATATATTATATCTCTTTGTCGTAGTTATATTTCTCAATGTACAGTTTCTCAACCAACAACTATCTGTGCCATCTTGATTATTTTAATGCCGATATATGATTCTATTAGAGTTATATTTCCTAAAGCAGCTTCCGTTTCTTTCCTTTCTTCTTTCACACACTGATATTAGACAATCAAGTCCTTCAAACTACCTTGGCTTTGACTTATTTATATTTTTAATTGCTTGTTGACATTTTACTAGCATTTTGAAGGAATATGAATGCTAGTTAATTTCTTAGATCAAAACTATAAATTTATATAGGTAAACCCAATGACAAAATACATCAACTAAAATAAAATACACAACACAATTTGATAATATCAATGATGCACTAAAAACATCAGATATTGTACATGTATATCAGATGCTGACAATGTTAATAAGGTTTGAATGTATCTTACAGTAATACTGTATNCAGTGAAAGGAACTGAACACTCTACAGATGTGTAAATCAAATCAAAAGTGACAACTATATACATCATTTGTTTAAAAGAGAAGATTGGGAAAGTACATCACAATTACCAAGCTAATTTTTTTAAAAAAAAATCAACAGAATGAGACAATAGAAGGAAGTTACTGATAACAGAAAAATGCATCACAGGCACACAATTTAAGTGTCAATGACAAGACTGCAGATCATTGTATCTTATTTTGTAATTCTTTCAACATTTTTTCATCTTTCAATTTTGAAAACATTATGGAAAACAACAAAGAAGCTATTTAAGTAACAAAAAATAA
>LOJH01067725.1:0-10191 GCA_001685095.1 Ellobius talpinus
AAGAAGAAGAAGAAGAAGAAGAAGAAGAAGAAGAAGAAGAAGAAGAAGAAGTATCACATGGCGGGTGATACACATTTAGAATCATAACATTTAAGAGATTGAGGTGGGGAAATTGTTTTGAGTTTAAGGCTAGTCTGAGCTACATAGAGATCCTAGAACAGCCTAGGCCTCCCATGTGAAACCCATTCTCAAGAACCAGAAAAATTTTTGGTTAGAGACTTTTGGCTTCTTTTTAGAAGGAGCATTATCCACCCACATCTTAAATTTATTTATTTGTAGACTTATGAAGGTAGATCCCCAGAGGGCTTTTTCATAGTTCCTTATATTTGACCAATCCTCCCCCCTCCTCTCTCTTATCCCCTAGCCCAGTGGTTCTGAACCTGTGGGTTGTGACTCTTTTGGGGGTTGAAGGACCCTTTCACTGGGGTTGCCAAAGACTACTGCAAAGCACAGATATTTACATTAGGATTCATAACAGTAGCAAAATTACAGTAATGAAGTAGCAATGAAAATAATTTAATGGTTAGGGGTCACCACAACATGAAGAAGTTGTATTATAGGGTCCCGGCATTAGGAAGGTTGAGAACCTCTGCTCTAACCCCTGCCCCGTTTAACCCTGTCTGCCCTCAGAGTTCCTCCTTTTCATTAGCACTTGTGTTCTACTGTCTCCCCTCATCCCTTTCCTACCATACAGACAGTACCTTTATGTAAACAAAGCCCCAGGGATCATCAATCCCATCGCATCCCAGGCCTTCCTCTGTAGAGCCAGCGCCATTGTTAAGTCACATGACCCTAGATTCTTGCCCTTTGTGGATACTCCAGTTTAGCCACACTAGTCTAAGAATCTGAAGGTAGGATCTGCGTATGAGAGAGAACATTGGTATTTGTTTACTTAGGTCGTGGCGACCCCACTCAGTATAATTTTTCCAGTTCATATATTTTCCTGAAAATTCCATTTATCACAGAGGGTTCTTTTTGCAATGGACAGCATTGATACAGAGACTCCCAGCTAATCAAGTGATGAGAATAAGCGACCGTGGAGTATTCAGCCCTAAAGGAGTCATCTCCATCATCCTTCCCAAAGCTCTGGGGACCTCAAAGAAGAGGAAGCAGAAAGACCTAGAAGCTGGAGTAAGGAGAAGTTCAATGCCTTCTGGATGCCATGCCCATTAACTCACAGAGGCTGTGGTCACCTGCAAAGAGATGTAAATGACTGTGCCTGTCATTATTTTATTACACAGGTAGAGGGCTTCATGAGGCGCCACCTGCCACCATTCCCACCACCTAAAGTTGCCAGCAGTGTTCTGGCAGAATGCTTAGCCACCCCAGGTGCTGGCAATTTCAGTTCCATGGCCGAGCATGCACCATCAAGCATTCAGGCAACTTACATAGCCACCCAGGGTCCTCAAGCCCTACGTGATCCACGTACAGTATGGTCACCTGATCTATGCATGACGCAGCTACGTAAGTCACTATGCACCTGCACTGGACGGTCTTGAAAAGCCGGACACTCATCCTCTTCCTCCACCCCGTTTGAGACAAGCCTGCGCACCCTCCCCTCTTCTCCTCCTCTCTTAATAGTCTTCAAGTGGGTTCTGCTGTGTGTCTTGTGATCCATGCTCGTGCCCAGTAATTTTACCAACTCTCACTGAGATTCTGTGGACAGTTAGTTACTGGGAGCCGGGAGTGGGATGGTGGGCATTTCCTTCAATGGCTAGTTGCCCCAGGTTCCAAAAACCAATCAATGTAAGAAACCCTAATTACACTCAGTGGTCATAAACAAAAACAAAGGACATTGAAGTCGAAGGGCGTTGGAGGACACTAAAGCAGAAGAGAGAAGAGGAAGAAAAGGAAAGCCTACCCGGCCTCACGCCAAACGGCCTGCTCAGCACTCCCGTCAATACGCTCAGATCAGTGCTTCTCTGAGAATTAATCCTCTGGCTCTTTTAGCAGCTACTTAATACAGAGATTCACAGCTGATCAAAATGATGAGCGTAAGCGACTGTGGCGTGCCCCAAATTCAGTGCTACACCTATGAAACTGTTAAAGAATGATAAGTAACAAAAGCAAAAATGTGTTTGCCTTTTAGCAACTTCCTGTATATTTTCCACAATCAAGGCAAAGCCAGTATTATCAAAATATCGCTGATCAAATGATACCTCGTGCAGATGACAAAAATATCATTTTTCTATAATGGAAAAGCCATATGGTTTTTGGACTCACCATTTATTATTAACAGTATGTTTTAGCTCTTCGTCATCATGTGAAGAAAATAGTTGTTCAGTAAGGTGATTAGTACAATGGTTCTACCTGTTCCTGCAAGTTAAACTGTTATTAAATTAAATTAAACTGTTATTAAATGCTTTATCTATCTTATTTCCTCTCCGTTGTAAATGTGTCTTTCATGGAAGCCATGACTCTCAGAGAAAGGAAAGGGATAAACTGCCAAATTTGCATCCTGTATTTTGACTTACAGTGATATTAGTATACACTTAGAGGTGCGTAACAGAAAGCTTCCAGATGCTACTGCTTAAGTGATGGAGACATTGAGGCCTCTTCCATGCTCAGCATCTGTGGAGCAGCTCCAGTTCTTAGCTATCTTGTCAGTAATTCAGTAGTAACAGTGTTGTCGTAACACACAAGTTCCAAATCTGAACACCACAAACTGCGTGGGGGAAAAGCCCACAAAGCCTCAACCCTACACAAAGAACTACAAGCGAGGAAAACCGCGAGCAGGAGAGGTTGGCTCCACGTTAGAGCGCACTAGCTGGTTGTCTAGGGCTAAGTGGTCAGTCCTGGAAACAAACACGGAAGCAACACTACACAGACACATGTATATTTAGAAATATACATGGCTATACACGTATGCGCGTGATAACAATTAGTGAAAAAGAGGCCATACGTTTGAAGGAGGGGGGCTATGTGAGAGGGTTTGGAGGAAGGGAAGGGAATAAACGCTGTAATTATAATCTCCAAAATGAAACGAGAAGAAAGGAGCACACTCACACCTCTCAAGGATCGACACCAGCTCATGACTGAGCTGGGCCACCAGGAGAGCCATTGAATGTGAGTTCTGACCGGGCAGCTGCGCACCCAGCTGAAAAGACTGAGAAGGGAAACAAAGAAAGAGGATCCAAGGGACAACTGTTTCTCTCCAACCAGCTGGGGCTGCCCTGCAGCTTATATTTTGTTTTCAGTTTAGAGACGGATGCATGAGTATCTGTAATCAAATACAGACTGCTCTCTGCTTATAGTGACTGACTTAAAGTGTTTTTTTTTTACTTGACAAATGGCATAAAAATTGTACACAGTCAATAAAAGCTTGGATTTTGACTATTTTCTCAGGCTGGTAATGTGTTTTTTCTTATAGTGCTAGGCAGGGGAAGCCAGATGCAACTCTTAGGAGTCTTGTGATCACAAAGGTTGACAAAGGATGCTCCGGGCGGGGTGGTGTTTCTAAGCCACCACGTTTGATGTTCTGCAGGTTAAATTATGAAATGCGTTTTGACTTAGAAGAGTGTACTTTTATCCGGCTTATGGGGATAAAAGCCTACCACAAGTTGAGACACATCCCAACAACAAATTATTACAGCCTTTCCATGTGTTGGCTTTAAGAAAAGTGGGTATTGTGTATAAACTGTTTCTAATGTTTAGACATTTTTTTAAAAGCCTTGTTATGACAATTTATATACAAAATAGAGGGTAGAATTTAGACTTTGATTTTTGCCATATGTTCAAAAATGTCCCAATTTTACATTTAATTTTTTTTATAATTACACAGAGTTAAGAATAGATTTGGCCCCTAGGATTCTTGTGGAACATGTTTTAAATTATAAAAATGTACTAACCACCCCCATCCAGGAAGTGTTTACATTGTCATGTTTGATTTAGGCTTTTTACATACATTATTTCCCCGTGTCATAACAAGCAGGCACAGCCCATCCAGTTTAGTGCATTAGAACCCTGAGCTGCAGAAGTTTAGGTAACTTGGCCAAGTGCCCAAGGGGAAAAGTTGGGACCGGACACCAGATCAGACTGAGTGTTTCTATTCATCATCTCGCTTAATCCTCTTCACATCTCTTTAATGTACACAGCTGGGCTTTTTCTCATTTAATGGAGCATAGAAGTAAGGATCAAAAAGTTTAAGTAGTTTACCAAAAAAAAAAAAACCCTACAAAGTTATTAAGGAAGGGAGAGTTTCTGACGGTAAAACTCTACACCCTTTGAACAGCACTAGTCTTACATTAGCTTAGCCTTACATTTACAACCCCACCTCATCCTCTCTAGGCTCAGATATGCCACTCCTTGCAACACAGATACCTGCCCTGCAATTTTGCCCCTTCATCAGAAGCTCAAACAAACAGGACTACCAGACCTTAGCCTGTGCCAGATCCTCTCTTCCAGCTCCGCCAGCAGAACGATACGGCCATGGGAGTAAGACAGTAAAGCCACACTTAGTAAGCCATCGTCTAGGGGGATCTTGTCGGAAACACATCTAGTACAGGAACTGCACAGGTACTGTTAACATTGCAACTTCACTGATGGCAAAATTATAGCGAGGGAAAAACAACTGCTCAGAAACAGAATGAAAACTGAACAACTTTGTGGCTTGCAGCCGTTACTCTGCCATGTCTCTCCATGAATTAAACAATCATATTTATGAAAGAGGGGGGAAAGCCTCAGTAAGTTTCAGGAACTCCTCTTCAAGGAAACCTTTCTAATAAGGAATTAACGCAGCTATGATTTTTTTTCTCTTCTAGATGTTCTATTAGAGTGTCAAATTAATTTACTTGGAAAATTCTTCAGGGTGTCAAGAATCCTGACTTTAATATTAATGATTCTGTGCACCTCTAACTCTCCCTCTCTTGATTTAATGCTGCAACATAGTTAAACCTTTGCTGTCATCAGATTGTGACTGCCGAGAGAGGCGTCTCCATCTGTTATAATAAACAGGTCTGGCCTAACAATGCTGAGGTTGCGAATTCTGACGGTCCTAGAAAGTAAATATTAACAATTACACAATAAGTTCCCTATGAGTGATGTAATGCAATCATTTTACTTCCATGATGGGTAAGTAGAGAACGTTTTTACAAATGCAGAAAACCACAGCCCGGCATTTTCCTGGGCTGCCTCTCGTTTCATCAACGATGTGGCTATAAGAGGCACTTCCGAAGTAGGCTTTTGGTTGGTTCACGCATTGCTTTGCCTTGGACTGATAGACAACCTGTCTTCCCTCCATCATGCAGTCTTTTGAGATCTCAATCCAAGGTGACTGGGAAGACTTATGCGTGGTCCTATGTGGGGAACTGAAGTGGCCTTTAGGGGACTGGTCTAATCCGAGGAGGTACAGAGTGGCCTCTCTTCCTCTGCTAGTTTGCTAAATTCAGTCCCTGCCATTCTCTGATATCTCACAACAACTTAGATCGAAATGAGCAGCACTACTTTGAATTTTGCCTGTTTCTCTCAAAATCATTTCCCCTTATAGGTAGGATAGTAGAAAGGCTGGATCTAAACAACCAACATTCCACCTTTCCCTACGAACGGTGTTTTGTTTTGTGTGATATGGAGTTAGAAAACAGAACCCTGGAGGATATGAGTACATATTCCCCATGACCTCAAGGCAAGGGAGAGGAAGAGAAGGGCGTGGACTTGCAAACTCTGACCTTTCAAGATTTCTCCTGATCTAGAGGGAGCCTGGGGTGCTCCAGTTCCTCCAGAAGGTTTGGTTCCAAGCCATAAGTAATATATGGCGTTTAGGGAATATCGCTGTAACTGTCCTCTTAAAACTAGGATGCCTGGAAGTGAGGTGACTCTAATAACAGTTTTTATGGGGAGAGAAACATGAAGGAGCTATAGGAAAAGTGAGACAAGGGACGACTGGTGTCTGGGTCCGCGCTGAGGGTACGGCCACAGGCGTGGCAGAAGCCAGGCTGCTCTAAAGTATCTCACAGTCTGACTACCAGACCACAGAAGCAGTAGCCTCCAAAGAAGTGAGAATTTCCCCAGGAAACTAATCTCAGGAAAAGAAAACAGTACCAGCCAAGGGACAATTTGTCTCCCTGAGAGATTTCACACAGTTCTAACAACTTATCAGACCTCCTTGTAGGAGAGACTGAAGCCCAGACAACAGTGAGTGAATGGTGGGTCCGGAGCACCTGGATGGGGTGGGGAAGGGGAGACTGCTTTGGATGCACCCCATGGTCCTCTATTTAAACTTCAGGACTCCCAAAGTGAGGCAAAAGAGACTTAGGGGTTTCAGAGATCAATTTATCCCTCTTCCCAATGAAACGACACTGAATAAATCTTTTTACACTTTCTGATAATGATTTGGCTTCTTAAATTGGCTTATTGAAGATGGGTGCCCAGGCCTACATAGAGTCACAGGCTGTTATCTCCAAGTTTGATAAGAGCACAACACAACAAAAGTGTGTTACTCAAAACGTGGTAACCCTTCCGAGTCCCGCCAAGAAGAGTCCGATAAGGACCCATTTGGATTCTAGGACGTCTGCTCCAGTACAGGAAGAGGCTGCTCATTTAGAAACCACTGCAGCATGGTATTTAAAGGAAGAGTTCAGAGGAATAAAGAGGAGGCCAGAGGTGTTCCCTACAGTGGAGTGAAGAAAAGGAAAAATGGGGAGATTAAAGAGGGCCTTCTGATAGTGCATGCAGCTCACACAGGGCCAGAGGTTTGCAGGCCTAATAAGGATTTAGGATTGTGTTTTATGTGAATGGGAAAGCTCTGACAAGTTTCAAGGGGCAGGAGTGACATTTACAATGAGCCATTAATATTTCAAAGAAATTAGTCACACTGACTTGGAGGAAGGAGGTAAATTAGACAGCCTGTGGCAGTCACAGCAGTGAAGTCTTTGACCATTTCAGAGCCATTGGAGGCAAGAAAGATCTGAATTCTGGAATTATTGTTAGGGATAATGCTGGTTCAGTGAATTAGTGGTTGTAGATTCTCCTCCAATAACCATGAGTTCACTAGCACAGAGTAGTTAGCCAGGTTTTCAAGTCAGGGCATGATATCCCTCCTGTTGTCGGGATCTTAAGCATGATTAGAGACTAGTTAGTGACTGGCAAAGTGTGTGTGCCATTACTGCAGCCTTAGGGTAATCATGCCATAGGATCATAGCTGGGTAGGACTGTTGGTTGCTTACCTCCTTTGGAAGCTTGCATGGCACCTTTTGATACCAAGAAAACCAGTCCTCAGGGAGGGGCCATTCAAGTCAGTTCCAGCTTAGGGGCCTCTGGGTCCTGTTTCTGTGGTGTATCGTGTCTTCAGCAACAGGGATTTAGCAACAACAATGGTCCTTATGTTTAGGAAGTTTCTTGGACAGCCCTGACCAACAACTCAAAAATGCTTATTATGTCTACTGTAGGGGTTTTGTCTGGTGGTCTCTGGCTGTTGGAGAGAGGATCATCAGTCCAGATAGGAAAAGGGGAGGGGAGAAGAGACAGTTTAATGAGCACCATCAGTTTCTATACTTAAGATGGGACTCAGAATGAAAAATCCTATTCCGAGGAAAACTAAAGTTCCAGAATAAAGAGATAATGGGAGTTAGGTGGTTTCTAACCACTAGCCTACCAATTTCCTATTTATATGTCAGAAAGCTTGAACTGGGTTGTCTACCATTCTTTACCTCAGTCTTGTTGTCAGAATAATGACAGTAAAATATCAGCGAATATTCAGTAGACTGTCTTAAGGAAAGCTTATTCTGAAGTAGGACACAAAGGGATATATTTGGATAAAGCAAGATCCACCAGTAAGAACATTTTTTGACACATAACCATGGCAGTTCTTGATTCCAAGAATTTTGTAGGTTTTATCTCATGGTCTCTTCCCAATGAACCCATGAGGCAGATAATGTTTCTATCAAAAAAATTTCAGGTTACAAATAAAAATCTGAAAAGGACGAAGAAATCTGCCAGTAACACATACTGTATGAGTGACGAATGGCCAGCAACAGACATCCTCAGCAACTCCCAAGGAAAGTCTATAAAGTAAGGTAACTTTGCTCTCTCTGCCTTTCTGTCTCTCTTTGTCTCTGTCTTTCTCTGGGTGTGTCTCTCTCTGTCTCTTCTGTCTGTGTCTCTCTGTCTCTGTGTATGTGCGGGTATCACATCTGCATATGTGTGGGTATACATGTAGAGGGCAGAGGTCATCCATAAGTATTGCTTTCTAGGCACAATCCACCGTATTTTTAAGAAAGGTTTTCTCATTGGCCTAGAACTCACCAGTTTAGGCTAGGCTGACTGACCAGAGACCCACAGGGATTCACCTGTCTCTGTTTCCCCAGCTCTGGGGTTATATACACATGTGTGCTACCATATTGGCTTTTATATGAGCTCTGAGGATCAAAGACTGAGGCGTACATTTACTAGAAAAGCACACTACTCATAGAGCCATGTCCTAGCCTAACTTGGCCATCTTCTTAAACACTAAATGTTTTTTTTTTTCATTTTTGTTTAACCAGGAAGAAAAAGAAAAAAATTCCCGCCATCATTCTAGCTTCTATCATAACACCTCAAAACATTATATGGATTTCCTCTTTGATTCCTCAAAGGCATTTGCTCTGAAGTTAGTATACAAACTGAAATACTCTTTCTAGTTTATAACATAAATTTTATAGAAACAGTGGTTATTCTTATCACAAATATTGGACCTTTCTTTAGCTTCATCGCTGGTATTGGACAGGTGGCAGTTGCTCTCTTGCACAAACCAGATCTCATCACCCCACCCCTCCACTCCACTACACTCAACTGGACCATAGTGTTGCTTTGTAAAGTCGAATGACTCAGGGCAAGAGGCAGGCTGGAAGCTGTTATTTAACACAGTGTGTGGTAACAAAGAACATGGCTTGGTCTCTCCAAGGAGGTATGGAAAGGTGGGGGGAACTCATATATTATATAATCAAAAGTGGGAGCCATTTCCATCCACCCTGATATCTAGAGAGAAGCGTGGTCGTCAGGCAGTCAAGGCAGTGTCTCAACTGCTAACACCTGTAGATCACATGTGATTTAACAGCCTGACGATTGGTGGGAGAGTCTGGGTTACACCGAAACGCTAGGGACAGGTGAAATTGAACATCACCCTAACAGGCATTAGGGCTGGAAAGAGCCGAGATGCTGGCAGAGGAGAAGAAGGAGAGGCCCGAGGCTGGAAAGAGCAGTCAATAAAGTGATCATGGTGGAGGCTCCTACAGCGTCTGTTCATTTAAATACACTACAGAAATAATGATTCTGATTCCCTGAAAGGGTCTATTCATGTTCCAAATGATGGCACCAGTATAAGAGCAGCTTTTCAAAATAATTTGTGGTTTAGCTGAATGCAACTATTTTTCAAATTTATTTCACTGCATTGATGGCCATGCAGACATTCACAGCAGGCAAAAGACCTTCGAAGTTCTGGAGATAGCATCTGTTTGTGCTCCAAATAAGCCCACTAATTACCTAATTTATTTGCCTCTTAGACCAGTCCTGAAACGCAGCAGAGTTAGTGTTAATTATGCATATTTGTTCTATTGAACAGATAAGCATGAATCTTATCAGCTCTACTTTTCACATCAGAAACACAAATTCAGTCATTGCTCCCATCCGAGGTTAATAAGGCACAGCTAACGGCTCTCGGAATCAAATGACACAGAGAACAGTAAAGACTCAGTTCTTAAAAGTGAACAATAATGCCTGCTTTTTCAATAATTTGTAAATCATCACCCTGTACTAAAATCTGCACCCCAAATTGTGGTGGTTTATTTTTACTTTATAGTATTTGTGTGTCTTGATTTATCCTCCTGCCTCAGCTTTCCAAGTACTTGGATTATAGCCACAAGCCATCATCCTGGTTGGCTTTGGCTTTGCTTTACTGAGTGCGGGTGTGTACGTGTGTGTGTGTGTGTGTGTGTGTGTGTGTGTGTAAGCATGGATATGCTTGTGTACATGGGGATATTTCCTTAAAACAATTTGAAAATATATTTCCTTACACATCTCTTTATCTCTTTCTCCTTCTGGCTTCTGAGGACTCATAGTTATTGTCAGTTTTAGCTGGGGATCACTAGGACTTTCCCCCTCTTCATCCGTGTTGCTGATGCTTTTTCCCCAATAGATCTTATTTAATTGATGTATATAATTCACAGTTCATTGATGGAGGAGGGTCATCTGTCTATGTGTTACTTTCACTGGTTAATAAAG
>LOJH01067726.1:0-10191 GCA_001685095.1 Ellobius talpinus
CGGGTGTAAAGCTAGCCGTGCGGGAGCCGGGCGGGACGAAAAGCAGGCCTGTGCAGCTCCCTATCACTACAACCCTTGCTAGCCACCAAGCTCATGGACTCCATCTGTTTTCCCCACCCCTGAATACTGGTGTTACAGAGATAAACTCACTGGGGACCTCACAGAAAACCCTTTACCCATTGAACCACCTCCCCAGGCTCTCCTTTTTTAATATGCATGTGGGGTAGGAGGGTGTGTCTTACTATCCCAGCTAGCCATAAATCCATAATCTTTTCAGTTTCTACCTCCAAAGGGCTAGGATTACAGGCTTTCATCACTACTGGCTACGTTTATTACCCTTTTCCCAGTCACATTCCTTATTTTTTAGTCAAGATAATATTAAGTAATAATTGAACATTTTCATTAACCTTTTATACAGTTGAACAAGAGAAGAGATGGCTCAGAAGATAAGTGTGGTTACTTTGAGAGAATCCAGTTTTGAATCCCAGCACCCAAATGGCAGCTCATAATCATCTGTAAATCGAGTCCCATAAGATCCAGCTCCCTCTTCTGGCCTCCAAGGGACCAGCAAAGCATGTGGTACAGACACACATGCAGACAAAACACCCATACACATAAACAAACAAACAGACAAACAAACAAACAAACAAACTGGACAAGAGCTAGATGTGGTAGCTGGGAGGTAGAGACAGAAAGGTCTACACAAGTTCCAGACCAGTCAGGGCTACAAAGTATGACCCTGTCTCAAAAATGGAAAACAATGCAACAAAAAGCTAAACAAGAAACTCTCACATTGTAAGCCTTCTCCAAACCCTTTTCTTGTTTCTCCTTGATGCTAAGAGCACTTGATTTCCTCACCAACTCTGATGTCATCCAGTAGCATTTGGGCCGCTGAGCAGTCCAAATAGAGACAAACTGACAAAATGTAGGATAGCCTCAGTCATGCTGTGTGTTTCCTTGAAAACAGTCTCTATAGTCTACACATTCTCAAATGATGAAAAAACTTAACTGAAGAGTCTCCTTTCAACTCATCTGAAGGCATTTCTCCCAGCTTCATGAAGGCTGTTCAGGGACACAAACAACAGCAACAACACCCCCCCAAAACAAACAAAAACAAAAAAAGCCCACATTCAAATGTTTAGGATTTCTCAAGCATAATCACACAACTACTTAAAAAAAATTCTAGTAAGTCAGCATACAAAGTAATAGCTTTCATTGAGCCAGGGTCTGGCCCTAAATTCCCCAGGTAACTAAAGATGACCTTGAACTACTAATCCTTCTAAGTTTTTTTTGTTTGTTTGTTCTTGTGTTAGGTATCACACAAGGTCTCCCACATGTCAAGAAAGCACTGAGCATTATATCCCCAGTGTTGCTTACTATGGCATCTTTACACAATTCAGTCCTTGTTTTATTGCAATTCACTACCTTTCCTCATTGCTCTTCTGTAAGCCCCATCCCCAAAGGCTGAGTCCCTTCCTCCCCAGAAGTAGTTCTTGCCTTTGCTTTCATGTCACATGTATTCCATTGATGTGGGATGTACTTCTGTGTGTTGCTTTTATTGGTTGATAAATAAAGTTGTTTTGGCCAATGGCTTGGCAGAGTAAAGCCAGGCGGGAATCCGAACAGAGATATAGAGAGAAAGAAGGTGGAGTCAGGCAGACACCATGTAGCTGCCAAAGAAGAAGGATGCTAGAACCTTACCTGTAACCCACAGCCTTGTGGCAATACACAGATTAATAGAAATGGGTTAATTTAAGATGAAAGAGCTAGCTAAGAACAAGCCTAAGCCATTGGCCAAACAGTGTTGTAATTAATATAGTTTTGTGTAATTATTCAGGCGTGGGTGGCTGGGAATGAAGAGCAGTCTCTATTTACATTCCTTTATTATCTGAGGTTAGTTCCTTTTGTTTTCACTTTTTCCCCCAATTTGCTATTCTATTTTAACCTTATGAGCTTTTTATGTCCCTAATGACCCCATTCCCCAGTATAATCTACCCCCTTGAGTGTAGGCTTAGAGTTATTAATCTGTTTCTAACAGAATATAGCAGAAGTGACAGGCTGTCATGTCCAAGATTACGCCACAAAAAGACAGTGACTTTCATTTTAGGTAATCACTTTCACTCTCTTCTGAAGTCAGCTGTCATGCCACGAAGAAGCCCACGTGAGTAAATCCGAGCCATCGATTCAGTCCTCCCCCCATGTTAATTTTGTAACAGGTTCCCCCCCAGCTTTGCCTTTTATTTATTTAATCTGCTAGAAGCTGATTTTTAAGAATAGGAATGGGATAGGAAGGTTCTGAGATTGCTTGTTTATTTTGTGTGGAAGTCAGAAGACAATGCCTATAAATTTGTCCTCTCTTGCCACCTTGTGGTTTCCCAAAATGTCCTTACCTGCTGAGCCATCTCCCTAGTAAGCAACTGTCCCAGCAAGTCATTATCCTGTCCCAACTAATTTATCATAGAACATTTTCAACTCAGTTACTCCTACACAAGCATACAAAATTCATCAGCAACCTCTTCCTGCTTACTGTCTGCCATTTTGTATTCATCTTCTCTCTTCTTTTTATAAGCCTCTCAGACATTCTACTGGCTACACTCTAGAAATCTAAGCCCATAAGACCCTTTAGATCAGCCTCCCTCTCTCCCCAAGGTCAGGTGACTGAGAAACTTTCAGCAGTAGATTCTCCTCTTCTTTATTAAAGATCTATTTACACAAAATTACTCTAGTTCTGATCTTCCTTATGTTAAAAAAAAAACTAGGAAAGACTAAAGTGCAGTGATGGTGGACAACCACTCAAGTACAGGGAACATTAAAATACAAAAATCAGATAATAAAACTGGAGTGGTAAGTTTGCTGGCTATCCTGGCCCAACCCTCTTATTTTAGCAAGAGGTCTATTAAAAACTCTAGGATACTGCTACAAATAGATTTGATTATGAGCATTTGGAAGGAGCAATCTCATATTAAACCAGGTAATAACTACAGCCCCAGCATTGTCTGGCATGTAACATTCTAATTTTGTTGACTGAAAAGGTGAATTAAATAATTCTTTCCATCTTTTTTTTTAAGAATATTCTGGCTGCTCTTGCCCCTTATACTTCCATAAAATTGTTGAACTATGTGCTGGCTAGTTTTATGTCAACCTGACACAAGGGAATCTCAATTGAGAAAATGCCTCTATAAGATCCAGCTGTAGAACATTTTCTTAATCAGTGATTGATGGGGGAGGGCCTAGCCCACTGTGGGTGGTGCCAACCCCTAGGCTGGTGGTCCTGGGTTTTATAAGAAATCTAGCTAAGCAAGGCAAAGTTCCTGCCCTGTTTAAGTTCCTGCCCTGGCTTCCTTCCATGATGGATTACAATGTAGAAGAGTAAGCCAAATAAACTCTTTCATCCTTTTGGTCATGGTATTTCATCACAGCAATAGTAACCCTAATTAAGACAACCCAGGTTATCAAGCTCCACAGAAAACTAGCTTTTCATTTGGATTTCAAAAAATGTATCAAAACAAAAATTTTAATATTTTTACTCTACTTGGGATTTTAATACATCCTAGTAAATATATCTCATGTTTTAATGTCTCTAGCAATATTTAGCTACTCTTCCTTATAAAGACCATATAAACACTTAATATCCACTTTATATGAGTCTCCTTAGATCAGTGGTTGTAAGAGGCAGATGCTGGAGAAAGACGGTGCAGCTCTAAAAGAAGAGCATCAAGAGTCTCTTCATGGTGATGGATAGTTTGTATCTTTATTGTAATGGTGGCCACACCAATCTACACAAGGTATCAAATGCCATAGCATGTACAGCAAAATGGCTCAAAGGGTAAAGGCATTTGCTGCTAAGCTTGAAAACTTGAATTTGATTCCTGGGAACTACATGGTAGAAGGAGAGAACCAATTTCCTTAAGTAGTACTCTGACTTTCCATACCCCTAAAGGTACTGTGGCACAGTGCCCCACCCCAAATAAATAAACAAATAAATAAATAAATATACAAATATATAAATATATAAAAGTTAGTACTCACACAAACACTTATGTGCATGTAAAAAGTGGTGAAAACTGAAAAGATCTATAGTGTATTAACTGTTACTTTTTATTTTAATATTGTACTACATTTATATAAGATATCTGTTCTGATTTGAATCTGAAATATCCCCATAGGCTCATGTCTTGAAGTTTGGCAGCACGCTTGTGGAGCCTTTAGGAGGTAGTTAGTACCTGGCTGGCAGAAGTTGGCCAGTGAAAGTGGACCTCTGAAGGTTAGAGCAGCCCCTGTACAAGTGCTCTCTGCTTCCTGTCTGATACTATGTGAGCTAGTGGTTGCTACAAGCTCCCACTACCAGGCTTAGTCACTTCACTATGGCGTCCCTGTTCTTGGATGGGCTGCAACTGTGAAAGCTTTCCTCCATTAATTTGTTCTGTCAAGGTGATACAAAAGGAACACAGAAAATAGTGAAACCTGAAGAGGTCAATAATCTATATTATCATTCATTCACTGGTATAATACAGAATCTAGCATACAACCCAGTGCAAGGACTTCAATATGTAATTTCTGTACTTTCAAGAAATGAATACATGTAAACAGTAATTACATACAGTACAAAAGAAATGCCATTTATAGAGTACCCACTGTGGTTGAGCACACTATGCTAAGTGCTTAGGTATATATCACCCATTCTTTTGATACACTACTTTATAAAATTCCAAAAATATTGTTATATGGTAAGCTTAGTTTGAGAAATAGTGTATTGATAGCCCTTACTAACTATGGGCAGTCACAGACTCATGATGATAAATAAGAATACTAACTTCTGAAGAAGCAATATCAATATCTTACATGCTAAGAATGCTCAAATAAGTTCAACTATGTTCCAAATCACAAACAATTCTTTCTACTCTACCAGCACATCTAAAAAGATTGTGCAAGCTTCACAGACAGAGAAGAATAGAAGAAAGAGGAAAGATCTCAGTCTTTCAGGAAACTCAAAATCCACAAAGTAAATAAAGCACAGGAGAGCTCAGTATGTTCAGAACCCTAAAGTTATTATAGGTTTGTCCCAGAATAAAACACAGGAAGAACAAAAAGAGACAGGACTGTGATTATTAGATCAAGGTTTTGGGAGTGAAGGTGAATGGATTTTATTTAATTTGTAAAAACAGGGTGTTCCTATGTTACTAATTATCTTAAGCTTTAATAGCTTCGGATTGGCCAGAAAGTACGCATAACGAATCAAAAAAAGAAGTAAACTAAGGGCAGGACAAAAATAAAGGGGTCTTAGAAATAATCAGGGCTTAAACTAAAGTGATCCAGAGGAATAAAATAGAAACATCATGGCAGATGGCAAATCAGAAGGATTTGGGTGCTTTCTATATAGGGACACCAGGAACACAAAACAGAGAAACTACTATGGAAGGATCTAGCATAAATTCTAGTAAGTGAAGAGTTTGCCAGGACAAAGGGAGATTCAATTTAAAAGCAAAGATAACTAATTCGACTTAGGACTGACCTGCTGACTTTGTGCTGTCAGTGAAACACTCATAACAATGACCAAGAGATAACAGAAAATGCAGGCTGACACTCAACTACACTGCACAGGTAGCCTGATGGTTAAAAGGACAAAGTGGTTAAAAACGAAGAGACTGTCAAGAAGTAAGGGTTGAGGGAGTGCTTAGTAAGTGCAGGTAGAAAGCTCTGTATCCCTGGTTGTCCTGGACCTCACTCTGTAGACCAGACTGGTCTCAAACTCACAGAGATCTGCCTACCTCTGCCTCCAGAGTGCTGGGATTAAAGTCATGACCCACCACTGCCTGACTAATTTTTATGTATTTTATTTACACAATAGTTTTCATCTCCAGAATTTCTACTTTTCTAAATCTATTAAGTCATTTCTATAGTCTCTTCTTCCCTATTTATCTTCATTTAAAAACAAATCAGCAATTGTTTTAAATGTGGTAACTGCCATATCTTAGATTAGTATGGATTTGTTTGAAGTATTTGTTGTTTTTATTCCCTGGGATTTAAATTCATGCTTAGTTATTAGTTTTTTCTTTTTAAAGCTTACTGTGAGGGCCTGGTGCTGCATGCCTTTAACACACACATAAAACAAAAACAAAACAAACAACAAAAAACTGCCCTAAAAGTTAGTATGAGGCAAAAAAACCTTGTTTTTTTGGTTTTTTTCTTAAAAAAAAAACTTTCCTTATGATTCCTCTGTTCCAGTCAATCATCCCTATGGTCTCCCTTTCTGAGATATGGGACTTAGTAGACAATTTAGCTCTGCTTCAAAGGCAACCTAATGATGAAACCCTCAGGGTCCTTCTAACAGAAACTGCTTTTGATTTCCACTTAATATGAACTTCAGGTAGGCATTGACTTTTGCATTCTTCAATTTATGAAGTCCACTGACACCAAAGCTTAAACATACATAGTACCTATCTTAGTTTGATTTCTACTGCAATAGTAACTTGGGGAAGAAAGGATTTTTTTTAACACATCATCTGGGGAAGCCAAGGTAAGAACTCAAAGCAGAAACCTGGAGGCAGAAACAAAAGCACTGGAGAAATGCTGCTTAACTAGCTTGCTCCTCCTGGACTGTTCAGTTTGCTTTCTTATATACGCCAGGATCATCTGTCCAGGGATAGTACCATCCATAGTGGGCTTAGACTCCCACATCAAACAAAGACAATGTCCCACAGGTTTACCTATGAGCCAATCTGACAGAAACATTTTCTCAGTTAAGGTTCTTCTTTTCAGACAACTCTAGCTTGTGTCAAGCTGACAAAAAACTAACCAGCACACTGCCCTGAAGACAAAAGCTACCCATCTACTTACTTTTTGGGGTTCTTGCATTTTCCTAGAGTTTGTTTAAGCAGTTCCTTGCTATCTTTTCAGATCTTCAAATATTTCCTTATTTTTTTTCTTTTCTTTTAAACAACATTCCTACCAGTGTGGTAGCACATGCTTATAATCTCAGCAAACAGGAGGAATAAAGTATTTAAGCTGTACAGCTACATAGTAAATTGGAGGACGGCTTGGGCTACATGAGACAAGGTCTCAAACAAACAAACAAAACATAGTCCACCATTATAAAAAAGAAATAAATTTATCCCCTGTAAACCCTATTTCAGATAATTTAGCTAGATGCAATCTTAAAAGCTAATAATATCTAATAACGCTAATTCTACTATCAATTATAGGAAAGATAAATTTATAAGAAAACATGTCAAAAATGCACAGGTAACTATGATAAATGAGAGTTGCTTGTACCTATACAAAGAATCACTTTGATTGTTGAAAGTCACAACTTCAGGTTGACATTTCAGTCACAAATATTGTGTAAGTAGTGCTGTCATCAATTCTGCAATTTTCTAAAGTGGAAAGAACTCTTCTGTATATGCATATAAATATACACACACACACACACAAAGGTCACAGGCCAAACTCAAGGGTCATTCCTCAGGCATCATTAACACTTTTATTTTTCTCTCAGACAAAGTCACTCACTGTTCTGGAGGAAATCTACCTGCCTTTGCATCCTCAGTGCAGGGGCTTAATGCAAAGGACCATACCTAGCTTTTAGAAAAAAAAAACTTTTTTTCTAATTCATTGTGAAGCCCTGGCTGTTCTGGAACTACTCTGTAGACCAGGCTGGCCTCAAACTCAGAGATCCGCCTGCCTCTGCCTCCCAAGTGCTGGGATTAAAGATTTTAATTATGTATATATGTCTGGGTATATAAACATAAATGACGGTACCCTTGGAAGCCAGAAAAGTGTATTAAACCCCCAAACATAGTGGGAGTAAGCTGCCTGGACATGACTGCTGGTTAAGTGAACTTGAGTCCTCTGAAAGATGTGTGGTTGTGTGTGCATGTGGGCGCATGCACATATGCATGTTTAAACTGGGTTCTGGGGACCAAACTAAGGTAGGTCCTCCATTCCTCAACTGACTAAGCTATTCTTCCAACCTAAGAAATTTTTTGTTTTGAGATAGAGAATTGTTGGATGGATATGGAACTTACTCTGTACACAGCCTAGATGGCTATGAAATTTAAAATCCTCCTGCATAATTCTTCTCATGTTGCTAAGATTACAGGTATGTGTCATGTGCCAGGCTTAGAATGGTAAAGAACACTTAACAAAAAGTCTGGAACCCTTACAATACCAAGTTTTCAGTCCTAAAAGAACAGAAAACCCCAACCATTAAAGGAAAAGAACTCAGTGCTACTTAAGTCAACATATTTCTGAAAACAAACTGGAAAACTATGGTTAAAGACAGGATTTTGGAGAAGAAAACTACCACATCTTAGATGAGTGGTAACTATTTGGACTAAAAGCACTGAGATCACTCAGCAATTAAATATTTCGTGTACAGCCTAGCTAGTGTCCTGAGTTAAACCCCTGGGACCCACATAAAAGTATAAGAAATCAACTCCACAAAGCTGTCATCTGACCTCTTCAGCCATGGTGTGGCATGCATGCACATGCATGCGCGCACACATATACACAGTTTAAAAGTCTAAAAAATAAAACTGAAATAAAATGGTCTAGTGCAGCACTAAACAGTTACTCATCACATGAGACAGTTTAATCTGAAAATTAAATAGATTTAGTATCTCAGTGCTGCCAGCCGAACAGAATGAACAATAGCCTACCACTACAACAAAGGACACTTGCAATATCATAAAGTCTGACTGTGACTGACAAGTGCTAGTCTAGAGAATGCTGATAACAGAAAGAAAACCCTGCAATGTGGTAAATAAAATGATACAGGATGCTAGCAAAGCACAAAACAAAGGTACCTAATTGGGTTTTAGGAAGAAAGGGATTGGGGTTAGAGAGATGGCTCAGTGGTTAAGAGCACTGGTTGCTCTTCCAGAGAACCAAGGTTCAATTCCCAGCACCCACATGGCAGCTCACAACTGTCTATAACTCCAGTTTCAGGGGACCTGACATTTTCACACTAAAGCACATAAAATAAAGTTAAATTTTGAAAAAGAGAAAGGGATTAAGGATACTTTCTACAATAAATGGTAGGTCAGTGAAGCATAGTTTTGAAGGGCAAAGGGTGGGGAAAGAATTTGTTTTTCAGGCAGTAAGAAAAGTGTTAACAAAAACAAGTAAAACCTGAAATGTTAAAAAAAAATACCGAGTGGGAACTGTTTCAGTGCACAGCACAAAAGTCAAACTGCAATGATAAGAATGTCATTCTCTATAAACAAAATACAGTGATCCCAAGTGCTGGCATCACCTTTGTCTGAGTTCTGTTTCTCAGTTAGACAGATTCAATCTAATCTAAGGCCAGGCTGGCCTTGAACTAACAGTCTTTGGAGTCCTGGGATTAAAGGTGTGTGCCATCACTCCCAGCCTCTAGTGGCTTAGCTCTGCACTCTGATCTTCAAGTAAGCTTTATTTGTTGAAACAAAAGAAAATATCACTACAGGGTTTTTGTTTGTTTGTTTGTTTAAGTGCTGACTGTCCTGGAACTCACTATGTAGACCAGGCAGGCTGGCCTGGAACTCAAAAAAATCCACTTGCCTCTGCCTCTTGACTGCTGGAATTAAAGATGTTCACTGCCACACCTGGCATAGGAATATTCTTCAAAAGAAAAATCAGTCATTTAGATCTCTCAATACATGGCAGAAGAGTTATAGATACTTCATGCAGTAATAAATTCATGTTCTAGTTCCCAATAATTATTTGCGTCAAAATGAGAGTGACTCATATCAAGTGTTTAAACTGCCTTGTCAAATTACATTTAACTGTGCAGATGTGACACGAAAAGTTAGGAAACCCACAATGCTGTCCCAGCTCCTCACAGGTTAACATTGCCCATCCATTTTACTGTTTGTCCCCAATCTATTCTTTCCTGTATGGTGCTGAATTTTAAACACACTCACCTCTCTCCTGAAACCTCATATAATCCCTTTCTGGAATGAAATTTTTTACTACACTAGAGAGAAAAAAACGGAAACAATGAAAACAGATTTCAGCTATCACTCTCACTGCCCAGCAGCATTTACTGCCACATGCTCTAGAGTATGCTTTTATGATAAAGAATCATATTGAAAGCCATTCTTCCTAGTTACACTAAACCTGTTTTCCTTGTCTCTACAGAAACACTGCTTCAGTAATTCTTATCTTTTCTGAAATCATGGGTGTTTTGCTCTAATGTTTCATTTCTAGCAT
>LOJH01067731.1:0-10190 GCA_001685095.1 Ellobius talpinus
TTTATTAATTGTTTCTCTCAGTGTCTGTGCTACTGGGGTTATATTTTGGAAGTGGACTCCTGTGCCAATGCGTTCAAGTGTAGATGAAGTGATTCTTTAGAAGATGGGGGGTGCATCTTCCTCCTTTTTGGTGTCTGGGATTTTACTCAAGTGAGACATTGCAGTTGGAATGACTTCAGGTCCCATTCAAAGTTCTGGGGTTCCAGGTACAAAGCAGATGACTTAAGAACTGTCAGGGAGACAGAACCCCTGACCAGGAACCCAAATTTCATCTTAGTTGAGTTCTATGATTGATAATCAGTCATCTATCATGCTAGACCCTGGACCAATGTAATTGGACCAAGTATTTGCCACTACCAAAAAAGGCCCAGTGGGAGCCAGAGGCGGGAGCTCTGGCTTGGCCCCCATGTGGAAACTGTTTTCTCCAGCTTGTGAGTGCCTTCAAAACTAGTGATTAGTACCAGGTATCCACAGTGCCTAGACTTCAAATTACACACACACACACACACACACACACAAACACACACATGCACACACACCTGCACACACACCTGCACACATGCATGCATGTGCACCACACATATGAGAGACAGACATAGACAGAGAGAGAGACAGAGACAGAAACAGATAGATCCAAGGAGAAACACAGAGAAACAGAGACAGAGAGGCAGAGACACAGAGAGACATCTTTATGGCTGACTTTGGAAAAAAAGAATTAGTTTATTCAAAGATTTATAGGAAATAAAGACAACATTTTTAAGGTTTTTCCTTCTGGTCACTGTATGGTATGATATTCCAGGATGAAGAAAATCTCTATTTTTTTCTCTGTAATGAAGGAATGGGGAAGGATGTATTTTTTTGAAATTTTTATTATTTTTTGAGATTATAACATAATTACATCATTTCTCCCTCCTTTTCCTCCTTCCAAGCCCTCCCATATACCCTTCCTTTCTTTCAAGTTTATTACCTCTTTTTCATTGTTATTACATGTGCATATGTCTATACATATATATGTATATTCATTTATATTTATAAAAATGTAACCTGTTTAGCCCAGATATGTATAAGTGTATGTATGTTTTCTCTGTTCTCAGCATTCTTAGCTGCCTGCAGTTATCTGTGTAGGCTTTAATCACCACATAGTTCTCCACTCAGGAGACATCAACCCAGCATCAGTGTTTGGTTTGGCAGGGAAAGAATTGAAATGTTGTGGATTTTGTTTAAAAAAACAAAATATGTAGACTGTAGAGATGGGTCAGTGCTCAAGAGTATCTGCTGGAGCTGCAGACATAGCTCAGCAGGTAAGAGTTCTTTCAGAGGACTTGAGTTCAGTTCCTAGTATCCACACTCATCTGTAACTCTAGTTCCAGGGAATCTGTTGCCCTCTTCTGGTCTTGGTGAACACCAGGCACCAATGTGGTACACAGCTATACATGTAGGCAAAACACCTGTACACATAACATAAAATAAAATAATTTTAAAAGAGAGAGAGATGTTCTTCCAGAAGACAAAGTTTGCATCTTAGCACCCACAGCTGGTAGCTCACAATTGCCTGTAACCTCAGCTCCAGGGGCTGCCAAGTCCTCTTCTGCCCTCCTAAACACACATGTGCCATACATCCACACAGACACACAGAGGCACACACATACGCTCAAAATAAAAATACATTTAAAAAAGAAGCTTCACTAATATACTTCATGCTTCTACAGATTTGCTTATACTGAATATTTCACTTAAATAGATTCATCACAAATACGGACTTCTGCCCACACTTCTGTAAATAACCCATGCCCATGCTCCTACAAGCAACACTAATGAAACTCATTCACACCACACATGCACACACGGAAAGATACATGAAAGCAGAAAGGGGAAAGGGATCAGTGGGAGTTGTAGGGGAACATATAAGGGGAATTGGGGTAAATATGATCAAACTACACTATATACATATATGTATGTACATATATAAAATATAGTTTGATCATAAATATACACATATATTAAAATAGTGTGAAACCTATTATTATATAATTACATATAATTAACATGCTAAAAATGTGGTCTTCTGTGTCAGGCTCTCTCAGTTAGCATGAAGTTTTCAGAAAGTATCTATCCATGCTGTAGCATGACCACAATCAATACCATTCTTTCGCTGGCCAGCTGCTATTCAATTGTACAGATAGATCATGCTTTGTTTATCCATTCATTCATCTGTTTTGGATATTTGAGCTGCTTCCTGGTCAAGGCTACTATGCCTAATGCTGTTACAAACATTTGTACCCCAGCCTGTTGTTGTTTCAAAGATAAGGTTTCATGTAGCTCAGGTTGGCCACAGATTCTCTATGTATATCCTTGAACTCTGCTCCCCCTGCTTTCACCAAGTACTTTATGATGCTAGGGGTCAGAACCCAGGGTTTCACGAAAGCACTCCATCAATGGAACTACAGCCCCAATTGTGCAGGGCTTAGCCTTTTTGATCTTTCTTCAAACCATACTTTTGTGGTGTGTCTAGACATTACACTGGTTTTTGGTGAGGCCCTGCTATACAGCCCAGGGTGCCTTCAAATCAGCAGAGGTGGAAGCAGGAGAATTGCTGTAAAAGTGGGCCACCATGCTGGGCTCTCTTGAGCATCTTTTAGAAACTGGCCACCAGTGTAGAAGCCCGACCATTTGTCTTCCTGCCTTGGAAGATCAGCTCATTCCACCGAGTGAAACTGAACTCCATCACATTCGAGAGTTCGTCTTCTCTCTTCTGAGCCCCCTGGCCTCCCAACCTAAACATAGAAAGCCAGATACGGAGGAGTGGAAAAAAGAAGCAATAAATCACTCACATGAGTGGATCATCTTGAAACTAGCTATGTAAAATCCCCAGTGAGAGAACGAGTCTGCCAACTGCTTGAGGTCTTAGTGGAAAAAGAGAAAGAATAAACCATTTTCAGAAAATGAACCTTACATTAACAGGACATAGAAATCTTCTTCAAACATTGAGCAAATAGTCCTTTGGGAAAGCCCTGCTGATTCGTTCACTAAGAACATGTCATACATGTTGATTTAACATGACAACTGAAGAAGGCAGGTGGTGTGTGCCTGTAATCCCAGAACTAGCAAGGAAGAGCAGGAGGATTCCCGTGACTATTGGGCAGCCTGGGCTATATCGTAAGTTTCAGGCTAGCCTAGATTAGAGTGACACCCTGTCTTAAAGAAACACACATGATAGCAGAATTTCTGAAGAAAAGTGGGAGACTCTCCTCCGAAGGTTTGTGGCATGCTTATTGGGGCCATTTTTAGAAAAAAAAAAAGAAAAGAAAAAAGAAAAGAAAAAGATGACTGAGAGAGTAAAAGTGCTTGCGTTGCAAGTCTGATGACCTGATTAGGACCATTGCAGCCTACAGTGCATCCTTCTCCAAAAGTTCTCCTCTGAGCTCCACATGTGTGCATTTCCACACACCTATAATACAAGTACTACTACATGAAGAATGGGAGGGATTAGAAAGCGCCTCCCTTGCACACACCCGTACCACCCAGTCCTCAAGCTCATCAGGTCCCACCCTCTCCTCCACACCCCTCCCACAGCTCTGTCAGCCCACACGGAGCCTTTTGTTCTCCACAGCATCTTGCCTCTATCATTTAGGCTTGGACTAGATTCTCCACTTCCTGAAATTGTCTCTTCAGGAATACATTGTCTCCCCTGTCTCCCCACGAGGTCCTAAGGATGGAGGTTGTCCCTCCTTTTCTATGAAGAAGAGTTTCAGTACATATTTGCTGGAGTGAGTTGGGTTAGGGTGTCTGAAAACGGGACCTGCTACTGGGTGGGCTCTCGTGATCTCGTGGGGCTGTGTCTTGTTACAGCTCTCAGGGCTACTGGCAGAAGTAAGGAACAGCAGGCTCGGGGGATGCAGCTTCTGCCACTACACTATTTGGCTCTTCCTCTTCTCCTTTTTCCTTCCTGGGCTTCTGCTTTCTATTTCTGCCCCCTCTTCCTTTAAAAAAAATGTCTATCCAACTCACTAAAATAAAAGGAAAATATGGTGGTCATAGAGCTAAGAAAAAGCAGGCCGGAATCATATATATATAATCCCTAACATATATATAAAATCAGAACCCAGGGCTTCATGCAAGCACTCTATCAATGGAAGTACAGCTCTAATTATGCAGTGCTTTATATTTATATAATTATATAAATACACACACACACTTTTCTTGTGCCTTTCATGGTTCTTTATATTCCTGATTTGGGGTTAGTGGAGCTAAGGCCCTGCAGATTAAACCAGGCTTTGTGATTGCTAAACTCACATTTCTCTTGAGCTATACTCACATCCCTCATTTATTTCATTTAAAAATATTTGGTGTAATGGCTTTTGGACATTTGGATTCAGCCAGAATTTTAGATGTTGGTAAGGTTTTGAAATAGATTGTACAGGAGCTAGGAATGTAGCTCAGTGGGTAGAGGCTTGCCTAGCATGCTTATGAAGCCCTGGTTCCAGCCCCACTACTACATAAACAGGGAGTGGTGAAGCACACATGTGATCTTGGCACTTAGGAGGGGTAGATGAAGGACCAACAGTTCAAGGGCACCCTCAGCTACACAGCAAGTTTGAAGTCAGCCTAGGATACAGGAGACCCTGTCTCAGAGGGAAAATAGATTTATGTAGAGAAACATTGATATTTAGTATTTAGTATGAGTGGACTTGTTTAGTTTAAAGGAAAGAGAGGGGAAAGGATGGGGAGAAAGAGAGGAGTGAGACAGAGAGAGACAGAGACACAAACAGACACAGACATACACATAACAGAGAGGGAAAGGGAGACAGACTGGTTGAGAGAAGTGTTGAAGGTTGGATAACTGAGTGGAAAGGTCAATGCTAGAGCCTGAGTATCCTGACTCCCTGTGCAGAGACCTGGGTGGGATTTCTATGCATATGAAAGCTATTGTGCTAAGGAAGAATCGTTACTACAGTTAGCAATGTCTACATATCTCCTTAATGCAGGATTCACTAAAGTCATACACCTAGAATTAAATTCAGAGTCAGACAGAAAGAAAACTCTGCACTGACTGCTCTGTCTCACAGATTTCTAAAAGTTCATGGCAGGGCTTCTAAATCCCCACAGACACCTACCCTGGAGAATGGCTTGCTTTATTTCTGGTGAATGATTAAATCCAAACTCTGATGCTATGACAGAAATCGGGAGCTGGCAAGCTGGTGACACGTCAAACCCAGAAATGAGTGTGAATGTCAAGAGGCCTCTCCTGAAGCTCTGCTGCTCCCCCCACCCTAGCTAGTTTGAACTAGGTTGTCCTGGAATTAAAAGACTTGTTATCTGAAGGCAGAATGGCAAGTTCCCGTGTTAGAAATGTATCTAGTTTGTTAGATTTTCATTAAATGTGTCTTTGAGAATCAGTTGATGTTGGGTAGGGCAGGAAGACAAACATCTGACTCTGAGCACTTTCCATTAACTTACTTCCAGAACCTTCTAGCAGATGTCTTAACACTAATTTCCTCTGTTTTTATGGGCATTGGAAATAGCACTCAAGGTTGTTTTTTTTTAATCACATATATTTCTTTTGTGTGTGCAGAGGATGGTGCCTGACCACCACTGTGTGGGTGTGGAGGTCAGAAAACAACTTGTGGGAACTCAGGTCGTCAAGATTGGCAGCGTGTGCCTTTACCCACTGAGCCATGAGTGGGCCAGCACTCTTCTTTACCATAACAATTGGTCACATGATACATCAACAGCGCAAACCCAGTAATGGGAACAAATGGAGGCAAGGTACTGAGATAAAGACAACGTTACAATTTTGTGTCAACTGTCCCGGTCTGCCTGGATTTTCACTTTCATCTTCAGGATGGTTGAAACCCTGACTGGAACAATCAAATTCAAGTGGAGTACCAGTTGAATCTGCTCCTGGGAGAACACAACTCTCTGAGAAAATGGTCCAACTCAGCTCCTCTAGCAGTTATGTCCATCAGAATCCTGCATTGATGCTGGTTGCCAAGGAGATGATTAGTTTAGGGACCCTGGGATAGAGCCCAGCTAGGTGGTTGCCAAGAAGCACTGCAGCCAGAAGCTTTGTATGACCTCTTGGTTCATCAATGCACATCAGGAAGTCACTTTTGGAGCGACATGATACCAGAGAGGCACCCGTGTCATCACAATTCTGTCTCTTGTGTCTTTGGGCTTCACAACTCATACTCCTAAGTGGGCCCACGGCAAAAGCCTCAAGGCCAGTGAGTCTTGAGGTTAACCATTTCTGAAGCTGACAAAAGGCAACTCATGGGCTTCTGTGGCTTACTGAAGTACTGAGGATCTCGAGAGCAGTTTTTCCACGTACGTTGACTATCTGCTCAGTGATTATCTTTCTGAAAGAGGCAGTGAGGATGACGTCCATGGGAAAGATGAGCCCAGCCTGCCGAAAGCTCTCAGTGAAAGCTTCAGCATGATTGACTCCCTTCATGCAAGGCTGAGCTTCTGCAAAGACCTTTACCTTTGTGGTCACAGATACTGAGATACCCAAGCATCACAGTTCCTAAGGAGCCTGAGACTTAAAAGGAAAAGAGGGAACTGGTTTAGGGTATCTTAGCCCACTTCCTGGCCACATGGCATCCACCAGGGGTGGGGGTGGGGTGGCAGGGGGAGTCAGATGGATTCCCACCCTGCAGTGCCTTATTCCGAGTGGGAAATCTCACGAAGGTTTGTCAAAGTCCCATATGCCAATGTTTTCTCCAGGCTTCTCCCATGCCCTCTCTCCCATAAAGCCACCCACATAACACAAGCTGAAGTAGAAGGCTAACTGCATTACCTCATCCTTTTGTAGGCCAGTTTCTCTTCTGCTATGGTCTGGACTTTAAAGATTGCCAGCTTACTGCAATTTGAACTATCAGACTTTGAGTTTGTACTGTGTGGAAGAAGAGCAGAGAGCAAAATCTCAGAGCAATTTATTGGGTAGATAAGAAGGAAGCAAAAAAGCGAGGGGGAGAGAGTACGAGAGAGCAAGCAAGAGAGAGAGAGAGCGAGAGCGAGAGAGTGAGAGAGCGAGAAAGAGAGAGAGAATGAGCAAGAAAGGTATTTTACATACATGTACTGGAAGGCCATTGTGGTTTAATTAAAAGATAAGTCATCTTAGGCCCAGACACTTCAGAGCATTGGTTCTCAGTCCCGGCTGCATATACAGTCCCCTGGGGAACAGTTAAAATGTACACATATCCTACCTCGATCAATTACACTGGAATCTCTGGGGGCGGTTCACAGGCATTCAAATTTATTAGAAAGGATGCAGCTATTCAGGATCACCAGATGCCCGAGAACCATCAAATTAGGTTTCTAGTATCGAATTTAGGAAGACCACATTTAAAATCATCTTCTGCTTTTCTATTTAAATACAAGACCTCACTACAATTAGCATCTACTGTTGGGCCTCAGCAACCTCAAGTTGTTATTCTATTACTTGCATTTGAAGTTACCAAGGGAATACTAGATATCAGTTTGTACGAAAGCAGTTGGTATATAATAATGTATCTATGTAGACAAAATGGCTTAAAACTGTCTCTGGAAGTAAGATACAAAATGGCTTGTTTTATTTGGTATTTGGTTCCTATTGTGACTTGAGACTTAAAATGTACTCTGTGTGTGTGTGTGTGTGTGTGTGTCTGAGTCACGCACATGTGCATGCATGACTCTCACACACAGATGCTCACATGCATGCTCTCACGACAGTCTTGTGTCTCAAATAGCTCAGGCTGTCCTTGAAATTGCTAAGTAGCTGAAGATGAGCTTGAACTTCTGCTTGTCCTGCTTCCATCTCCGAAGCACTGAGTTTACAGGTATGCACCACTACTGCCACTGTTTTTTTTTCAATGTTGGGAATAGAACCCATGGCTTTGTACCTGCTAGGCAAGCACTCTGGCGCTTTATGAACCAAGATTGACTCCCAGCCCCATAATCCATTTCTTTATGCAGGGACCCACATTTGAAGCCTGTGGTAGAAACCAACATTGGTCCAAGGGAGGAGACATCAGTATTGGCTGGTAGAGTCTGGCTAATCAGCCAGGAAAAAAGACCTTCGTAGCACTCACAGGACAGGCTTGGAAAGGGTACTTTGGGGACAGAGTCTTTGGGGGACACGCTTTACTGGCAATCCAGGAGGGATGGAAACACAAGGTAGAGGGCAGAAGGCCCAGAGGCAGCAAAGAAATTCCTATTAGACCCCTTCTCATCCTGAGATACAACACAAGTCGGGGGGATTGAGGCTGTTCTGTCTCAACATGCGCTGTAGACAGTCTGTCAGGTGGGTAAGTAAGATACGACCCCTGCTCTTGAGGAAATGACAGTCTAACTAGAGGCTCAGATCTCAGTCACTATTTTTTCCCCTTTGAGTAGAGTCTCCCAGAAGCAGATTGTTGAATCTGCTACAACAGAAGACAAGACCAACTCTTTGCCGAGGCCCTCTTTATGTATGAGTATCCAAAGCTGAGGGCCCAAGACTTCAACGCAGTCATAACATCTGAGACTACTTTGTCACTTATTAGCATGCATGTGCTCTTCATGAAAGCTCTGTGAGGTAGATCAGATCATATTGTCCCAGAAGTAATAATCATGCATTGCTTGATTCGATGAATCATGTGACTGACCATCATGGAGTTACAATGCAACATTTTGTTTCAGAACTCACATCCTCCGATTTTTTTTTATCTTGTCCTCATTTTGTGCAATTCTTTCCTTTCTGGCCAAACGCCAATTTGTCCCAAATGTTTCCATGCCATACCATTTAACAAGAGGATAGGACTAGTCCTGAAATGACTCACTGGAGGAGAAGGTGTGAAAAGTTAATTCCTAGTCTCCAGCTTAGTATCTTAGCAACCACATATATTTAGTCATGACTGCTTCTAGGCCTCCAAAACACACTTGCTTTCATATGATCCACAAGCTGTACCACAATTTAACTGAAGCTTTGCTCTAAAAGCTCTAATGACTCTTTCATGAGCAGAATCTTAGTTTTCGCCCTCTCTGCCATGTATATGATGTGTGAAATTCTAGCAATTTCTTAGTATAAAAAGACCCTCCCCTTTTAAAGGAGGATGATGCAAATGAGGGATTTTCCCCCTTTTGAGGTTGTATATGACTTTCACAAGTCTGGGGGAATTTATATAAGTATAACCTTTTTGAAGAGCAATTTGATGGTGACTATCAAAAGCCTAAAACATGTTCTCTATTTGACTTGCTAATTCCACCTCTGTGTTCTGTCCTCAGGCAAATGAATCTGAAAAAGAGACCAAAATTTGTGCATAAAAGTCTTTGCTGCAGCATTATTTATAAATAGCAAAGCATTATTTACAACAGCAGAAAAATGGAAAGAACCTACAAGAATAAAAATGTAGTGGGGTGGTTGAGCGAAAATTTATACAGTCAAAAATAGACTCAGTGATACAGGGTGGGGGAAGATGGCTTAATAGGTAAGGTGCTTGATTGCAAGTGTGAGGACCTGAGTTCAAATCTCCAGAGCTAAAAGAAGAAGCTAAGTCTGGTAGTGAATGTCTGTAAATGTCAGCATTTTAACTCTACTGTGAGATGGGAATTGGAGGCAGGAGAATCCCCAGAAGCTCACAGGTCAGCTAGCCTGGCATCTACAGGATGAACAAGAGATTCTTCTCAAACAAGGTGAAAGACAAGGACTGACATTCAAGGTCTTACTATATCACTTTGGCTGGCCTGGAAAGCTCTTTGTAGACCAGGCCCACTTTGAACTCAAGAATTCTGCCTGCCTCATTCTCCCATGCACTAGGATTAAAGCCATGCACTGAAACGCCTAGATCTTTTATCTATTTGAGACAGGGTCTCATGTGGCCGTGTGGCACAGCATGGCTTGGGATTCATTATGTAGCCAAAGATGACTTTGAGCTTCTGATCCCCCTGCATTTACCTCATAAGTGCTAGAATTACAGATGTGTACCAACATGTCTGGAATACGGTACTGGGGATCAAATCCAGGCTTCCTTTCCCATACAGCCCCAACACCCCCCACCTCTTGATTTTCTGCTGCTTCTTCTAGCAGTCAACAGGATGTTTTGAAATGAAGAATGAATTTCCTGTCTATGCTCAATGTCCTTTAGCACGTCATCAAGGCAGTGTCCTGCATGATGTATGAGGGTCATCTTTCTATGTGTTACTTTCATTGGTTAATAAAGAAACTGCCTTGG
>LOJH01067736.1:0-10189 GCA_001685095.1 Ellobius talpinus
CTTTGGGGCTAAACAGCTGTGGGAACCGGGCAGGACAGAAAACCCCAACAAACAAGCCAGCCCCCTCATGTTACAAGCAACCTAATTGGAGAGGTGGGTCAGTGGCTAAGACATGGACACTACTCTTACATAGGACTTGAGCTAGGATCTTAGTGCCACACCGGGAGATGTACAACCTCTAGCTAGCACCAGCAAATCAGATCCCCATCCTAGCCCATCTTAGTACCTGCCTCATGGGAACTTGTCCTCACAGTTGCACATGCACAAGTACACACACACACACACACACACACACACACACAATTAGATTACAGTAGTCAAACGTTTGACTGATTTGCTTCCTTAGCGACTCTACTCTAATGTGACTCATATGTCCCGTGCTCACACATGGTCTTGAGGCAGTTTTCAGTCATAGAATCATAGCTGTTTCCTATGCTTTGACTTTCAGTGCTACGGGTTTCGAAGGAGGTAAAGTAAGTTCCAGAGAAGACAGGATTTGCTCGGCTGATAACCTTCCTCAAAGTCAGGTCCTAACCTCTGTGGCCTTTAATTCTTACTGTCTGTCATATAGGGGCTCTGGAGATGTGACCAAATTATAGATACTGAGGTGGGTAGGACCACACTGGGAAATTAGCAGGACCTTAAACACAATCAGAACATTTTTTCTGGAGCAGTGGTTCTCAACCTGCAGGTCGCGACTCCTTTAACATCAAATGCCCCTTTGACATGGGTCACCTAAGACCATTGGAAAACACAGATATTTACATTATGACTCATAACAGAGGCAAAATTACAGTTATAAAGTATCAATGAAAATAATTTCATGGGGTCATCACAACATAAAAAACTGCCCTAAAGGGTCACAGCATTAGCAAGGTTGAGAACCGCTGTTCTAAAGGCCATTTTCCTCCTTAGTAAGCACACACCATGTCTTGTGTGTGTGCTACCTTTGTCCTAAGTCTCTCCTCTTCTTCATCCTCCTCTTCCTCTAATACCTGTGTTTAATTCTATGCTAAAATATTTTCTTGATAATCTCCAAACTTTCTTTAAAAATAAAGAGGAGTTGTGAGATGACTCAGGGTGTAAAGGCGCTTGCTGCCAAGCCTGATTTTGATCCTGGGATCCCACATGGTGAAAGGAGAGAAGCAACAGCTTCATGTCCTCTAACATGTGTGTGTGTGTGTGTGTGTGTGTGTGTGTGCGTGCATACGAGCGTTTGTGTGTGACTTTAAAAAACAGATAAATGTTCATATGGAAGGTTAGCAGAGGGAGATTTGGTTAAAGGGTTAAATTGGGTAAATGCTCCAGCAAAAGCTTGGATGAGGGAGGAAAGGATCACGCAATAATGAATGCATCTCTCTAAAGCCAGCAAAGAAAATAGACTCTTCCCCAGGGACTCTGGGATGAGTGGCAATGTCCACTGGTGTTGCTAGCTTTTTCGTCAGCCGCCAGCTCATGAATTATGACAAGGAGACTTACTAATTATGAAAGCTTGGCCTGTAGCTTAGGCTTGTTCCTAACTAGCTTTATAACTTAATTAACCTGTTTATATTAATCTACATTCTGTCACTTGGTGTTACCTCTCTTTCATCTTGTATGTCCTGTCTCCTCTCTGCATCTCCTGCTTGCTTAGTTTCCTCCTCCTCTTTCTTTCTCTCCCTGGAAACTTTGCCTATTCCTCCAGCCTAGCTATTGGCCATTCAGCTTTTTATTACACCAATCATAGCAATACAACTTCACACAGTGTACAAATATCCCACAATACACTGGCACTGTGACTGGGACTGTGAAGATCATTTCAGATTTCTGGTCTTCAGAATTACATGAGTGCAAATATATGCTGATTTATGCCTCTGAACTTACGGTAATTTTCTTTAGTGCCCATAAGAAGGCAATCCATAAGACACCCAAATTACTAGGAAAGTTAGTCAAGAAAAACCAAAGAAAGACAACAGAAACACTGCAAAAGGCAATATTATCCATCCTTAAAAATGACTATAGAGAGCTTATGCTAAATTAATTCTTTAAAATCTAACTGAAATGAGGACTGGAGAGTTGGCTCAGTGATTAAGAGTAATTGTTGCTCTTGGAGAGGACACAGGTTTAATTCCCAGAATCCACATGGTGGTTCACAACTGTCTGTAACTTTGGTCCCAGAGGATCCACAGGCCCAGGGGCTCTTATGCCCTCTTCTGACTTCCTTGGGCACCAGAAACACATGTGTTGCACTTTCATACACTTCAAGTAAAACATTCATATGCATAAAGTAATAAAATAAATATAAACAATTATTTAATGTCTCACTAAAATGAACCATAAAGTTTTTCAAAACATACGAATGATTGTGTTGAACACAGAGTAAGAGCCCCTAGAGGAAGCAATCAAGCATGCTTTAGTTAATTTCTCCACCCTTGGACCAAGGCTGTTGAGAACAGATGGAGAAAGTTTAAAGTTTTGTGTTTCTCGACGATCATGAACCCAAACAGAACTGGCCCTCAGAGAAGTTCCTCAACTTCTCTGAGTCTTCTAGGAAAGCTTTTAGAAAGCTTTCACATGCCTTGAATTCCTACAGCACTGCATTTAGTGAAAGATTTGCCTTCATTTGCATACACACACAGACACACACACACACATGCACGCGCGCACGCGCGCACACACACTCACACACAGCCATCAAATGCCATTTCCTCGTCTTCCAAACCACAGTTTCATTTCCTTCCCTCACAGGCTGGTCTTTCCTCCTCTTACAAGGGAAGACATCTCGAGTGACTACTTAAATTAATCTGTCTCCTTCTGCCCGGAGTCCCATCTTGCCCTGTCTTCTAGATCTCCCCAAGGGACTGCTTCCTTTTCCTCTTAGGAATGCAGACTTTATACTTTCATTGGATTCTTCCTATTAACATTAAAAAAATCCAACACATTTTTTTCAGAACAGATACCTTCAAACTCAAGTCTGCTTTCAGCTGCCCTGTTTTTCATTGCATAGCAAATTTATATGAAGAACAAAGCTTTGTTGTTTCCATTCCCCCAGTCACTTCTCAGATTAATGTAATGTGGATCGAATTGGCCACTAAAATTGCTGAGCTCATCAACGAGTTTCTCGTTGCTAAATTGATCACCAATTCTCAACCATAAATTCATTTAGTTTCTCAAAAGGACTTGACCTGTAAGGTACAAAATGCAGCTCTAAGAAGTCAGGGGGGAAAAGGGAGGAAACTGATTTTCTACCTTCAAGGATGCCTTGTTTGTCTCTGCCCTGGGAATTCAGTCTCTTTTGTATATCTTTTTTTACCACCTCTTACTCATTTATGTCACTGTGTCATTGTGACAAATTTCCATTGACTTGTGAGTTTTACACCATTTTTCTCAGCTAAGTCATTCCTAACCTCCTGAGTCACACATTCCTTCTTATTAAACGTCAAAATATCAACATCAAATGGGTCAAAATAGCAAAGTCACCTGCTCATCTTTTTCTATCCCTTAAGTTAATACATATTGCCAAGCTAATTGATGTATCATAATTTTTTTTATCTCTTAAGGACACATGAAAATGTCCCTATGACCTGTCAAATTTACTCGCTAAACATGTTTCACATTGGAACTCATGCAGGCTTTCTTAACTGGTTTCACAGGCTGTTTGTGCACCCTGAACATTCTTATGTTAAAGCCCTAACCACCTACATGATGATATTTTAAGATGGAAAGATTGGAAAGTAATTGGAATTAAATGAAGCCATGAGGGTGGGGTCCTTGGGATGGGATTAGTATCCTTATGAGAAAAGCCCTGGTGCATGAGCTAACTTATTGGAGCCCATTCCCTATGATGGGATGCCATGGTGAGCCTGAATGCAGTGGGAAGGGGCTTGGTCTTGACCCAGCTTAATGTGCCAGACTGTTGACTCCCCATGGAAGCCCTTACTTGTTGGGAGAAATAGATGGGAGATGGACTGGGGGACAGGTGAGGGGGTGGGAGGTGGGGTGGGAGGGAAAACTTTGGTTGGAATGTAAAATAAAATTAAAAAGCAATTAAAAAAAGAAAAGCCCCCAGTGATTTCATTCATTCTATTATGTGAAGTCTAAGCAAGAAAGTCAAGGGAAATGAGCAAACCTAGAAAGGATTCCTCCCAGTCAATCTAATCGTACCTTTATCATTGACCTCCCAGCTTCTATTATGGAAAATAACTCTCAGACTACAGAATTTTCTTAAATCAGTCTAACAGAACAAAACACCTGAATCATCACAGGTACCTCCTAGTAGAATAGCCCAATTTATTGTGGAGGCCCCAAAAATGTGAGCCAATTGCCACCTTGTCTGATAGAGAGTTTGAAGGTTGCTCAAAATGGTTGACAAGTGTAGCCACACGTCCCAACTCAGGATGTGTTTACTTGGTTCTTTTGACATTAAGATGGCTCATACACAGTAGGTCCATTCCATTCTGACAGATGGTCAGGATATGCAAGAATATGTCTGCTCCTTTTGTAATATGAGGTTTCCTGGTGAGTGGCTGCCTTCAGGATACTTGGTGTAGGGTAGCTTCACTGTCTAAACAACAGAATGCTAATGACTTGAGGCCTCAAAAGTGTTAAAGCATTAACTGTTCCAGTTGTCCTTTGTAGCATGTTAAAGCAGTCTTTGGCGGGGTACAAAAGCCTATGGAAAATTAAATGTGGGCGATTTCAGTATTCACTGGAACGCCCTCCCAGTACTATTCTATGGTTTCTGTTTGATTATTTTTCACGTGTCTTTGTGTTCCTTACTTATATTACTAAATCCCCATGCCCCTACCCTGGTAAGAGGTGTTTTGTTGAGGCTGGGCTCTGAAAATTTATTTCACATGATCCTGACTGACCTTAAATACAAATGGGAGCATGGCAGTCACTCTGTGAAACTTTTGGTTAGCACTTGACTTGAGGCTAAAGCCCTCACTGCTGAATATTTTGTATGAAGACATGAACACTCACTTATGCTTCTCACTGCCTTCTCCCTCCCACGGGTCATCTTTGCACCTTCTTGAAAGTCTCCCTCTGGCTTTTGTGCCTACTACTGCTTCTCTGCAGCCTGCTCATGATTAAACACTCCCAGTCTCATCAGGACAGCAACATGGGGAAGCTGTTAAAAACATGCACTCTGGAGTTCAGACTTCTTTGATCTGAGTCAACTTTGTTACTGTTATAGTTTGTAGCCTCAAGTTCCCATAAACATGATACACTGAAGACTTGGTCACCGGCCTGTGAGGCTTTGGGAGGTGGAGGAACTTTAAGGGTGTAGGACCTAGTGAAAGAAAATTGGGTCATCAGAGTGTGTTCTTAAAGTGAGTACCTTGGCCCCTTCTCTTCTCCCTTGTATGTCCCAGGAGCCACAAGGTAAGTCACTGTGCTCTGCCACATGTTCCCACTATAATGCTCCATTTTGTATCAGGCTCCAAAAAGAAGACCTAGTGACCTAGAAAGACTTTTTAGTGACCTAAAAAAGACAGATTGAAATTTATAAATCCAGAAGCCAAAGTGAACAAAATCTCAAAGGACTATTGTAAAGATTAAGTTAACTTCTATCTGCAATGTGATTAGAATTCTGACCGCACAGCAAGAGGTATATTTGTGTCTAATAAAGAAAGAAAATCTACTCCCAGAGTCTGTGTAGGCACCATTTTCTCTGAAGTCTCTTTCAACCTTGCAGAGTCTTCCTCAAGTGTCCATCCTCCACGCTTTCAGAAGACCTAGGCCTTCTTTAACATATAGTTGCTCTTGACCAATGTTGGTTCTGCACTTCCCAAACCTGCTCTTCCATCAGCACCGGAAAATGGGGAATGTGCCTATTGTGTTGATGCATCCATGCTCAATGCTTAGCAAAACAGCCTACATCAGCCATCCAATATACATTTTCTGGATGAATCAATATTCATCAGATAAATAATAGTTTATGGGTAGGCATATATCAAATATAAACAATGTTTTAGGAAGTACGTTAATAATTACTAAGAATAATTGTGAGAAAACACATTAAGGTTAGAAAAAGTCCTAATAAGGTGAAACTATGAGGCTCTATTTGTCTAATACATTTTCTTTGGCCAGTGACAGAAATCATAATAACCCAACCTAAATGGACTGAATAAGAGAAAGACAGATATTTGTTATGTCATGTAATGGAAAGGCTGACAGATGGCCGATTTTAAGACTTAAACAAGGTCATCAGGACCCAACTACTCTATCACTGAATAATGCTTCCTGTCACAAGGGCTTCATTTTCAAGGTGGATGTTCTGGCCCCAACAACAAAAGACTCATAACCTCCCTGCTAAATAAACTAAAAAATATATGAGACTCTCAATTTCTGGATTCAGTAAACAACTGCTTGTCTGACCGACAGACAGACAGATGATAGATACATAGAAAGATAGATAGATAGATGATAGATAGATAGATAGATAGATGATAGATTGATAGATAGATGATAGATAGATAGATGATAGATAGATAGATGGATGGATAGATAGGCAATAGATGGTACATAGATAACAAGTAAATAGATGACAGATGATAGATTATAGAAGGTACATGATAGCTAGGTAGATAATGGACAGAAGATAGACAAATGGGTGATGGAAAGAAGATGAATAGATAGGAGTCTCTCCCTGGGTCACACCAGTCTTGTACCAGTTGCTTAGGATCAGATGCTCCTACTGGGATGTCAAAAACAAAAACAAAAACAGGGTGGGAAATTGGGGTATTGCTGTCAGAGGCAGATGAGTGAAAGCTTGTTGTATCAGTTATCAAAATCTTAGACTTCATTTCCCAGATCCATTGTCCTCTGCCTGTATTGTCAATCAACCCCTGGGAACATGCCTCATTACCTGCCTGGTGCAGTACTGGGCTTGCCTTCGAAAGGCCCTGGAGCCATATTCCAGGACCAATGAACTTTTCTTTCTAGTTTGAGTGTGTTGTGTGTGCGTGTGTGTGTGCCTGTGTGTTTGTGTGTCTGTGTTCCTCTCTGTGTGTGCCCAAGTAAGAGTCCATATGTGTGTGTGCGTGCATGCGTGCGTGCGTGCGTGCGTGCGTGCGTGCGTGCGTGTGTGTGTGCGCGCTGCATAGCTTCTTGCTTGGAGGGCATTCAGGAGCACACCCACAAGCAAGTTCTATTCCTCAACACAGATCTGTGCTTTCTTGCACATCAACCTTGACTGACAGCTGCAGTTCAGCAGGGGATCAAGGCAACTAGTGAACTCCCCACTATCTACAGAGCCACACCAACCCTTTTCAGGGTATCTGAACCCAGACTTAGGGAGGAGCCTTCCCATGTTTGTTCTTTCATAGGGTTTTCTTGGTATATCATCACAGTTCTCTTTCATTTGTCCTTAGTTGGTAGTCAATAATCCTTTTTAGTTGGTAGTCAGTAATCCTTCATATTAAAATATTATTCTATTCAAATTACTGGTGTGGAGTCTGTGCCCTAATTAGATTCTATCTGATACACTGTTATGGAAACACCTGCTTTAGAGGCATAACTACAGTGTTTGCAATGACATCTATGCACTGGAAGAGCAGAAACAACTGGACCATCAAATAAGTTACAGGTCACTCACATGAATAGCAGGCAAAATATTTTCCCCAAATTTACAGAAACATGAAACTGTATGACATGTCAAACTTTAAAGTAGATTATAAAGTGATTATACAATAGAACCCTTCTGTATTTTCTGGAATGCTAGATTTATGAAACCTAGGATGATTTGATTATTTTCCTATTTAAAAATATTTTAAAGAGGTACCCATTTATTTTAATGATGGAAAATAAATTACAGAATGACTAATACTAACAAAATTGGCGGAATAGACTTTTAAATTAGGTTCTAGTTTAGCTTCAAGTAACAGGAAAAATTCCAATATAAGGTTCTGAAACAAGTCTGGATTTGATTTCTCTTCTACATCTAAGGAGAAGCAAGGTAGCAGTTGAGCCTAGCAGGGCAGCTGTGGTGTGAAGGACTCATATTCCTGCCTCCAGTTCTGCCCTCTGGCTTCTTCTTCTATGAATGGACTTATGTGCTGAGTTCCAGATGAGGAACATGATGGAGGTGGTAGATGCTGCTTCCAAAGCTATTTCAAATAAATTGTGCGCTTCATTTAAAGAAAAAAAAATCTCATCTTCTGGGTCAATCAGTTTTGTTGATAAGCCATTTCTGTAACTACACTGGAGCAGAAAGGGATGTTTTAGTGAAGTTTTATAGCCTTTGAAACTACCACTACAATTTGGCCTTCAAAATAGACTATGCATTTTAGAGAAAATTTAGATTGACAGATAAAGCCGGTGCAAAGTCCAGATATGCTCTCTCTTCCCCAGCATGAGCCAAGCCTTTCCTGGTGTAAGTGCCCAGCCAGCATGACACATGCTCTTCCATTGATGAACCTGTATCAGCAGATCAACACCTTCCAGCCCATAGTTCGCAGAGGGCTTACTTCCAGTGCCATAATACACTCTGTGGGTTTTTACAGATTGTCACTAATGTGCACACAACATTATGGTCTCATGCAGTGTGACTGCTGCTTCAGAAGGCCCTGTGTGCTGTGATTGCTTGCCTCTTCCCTCTGACCTTTGTCAGTCACTGACTGTTTCCATAACTCCAGACTTTGCCTTTTCCTAAAGGTTGTGTACTCACAACTACACAGCATCCATCCTGGCTGAAGGTCATGTACTCAGAACTATACAGCATCCATCCTGGCTGAAGGTCGTGTACTCAGAACTACACAGCATCCATCCTGGCTGAAGGTCATGTACTCAGAACTATACAGCATCCATCCTGGCTGAAGGTCGTGTATTCACAACTACACAGCATCCACCCTGGCTTCTTTGTCCAAGTACCAGTCAGTAATCCTCCTCCATGTCTTTCCAGAGCCTGATACTGTTCCTCTTAGCACTGAACAATAATCCCTGCTATTGTACCATAGTGGTTCTTTCTGCTACTGGAGGATATCTTGGCCACTCCCATGTCTTGACAATTATAAATAAATGAATACAGTATCAGTGTGTAGACTTTATGTGGGAGTTACATTTAAATTAATAAGTACTAAGAAACACAATTTTTGAATTCCAATATAAGAGCACATTTAGTTTTATGTTATACTGCCACATTGTCTTCAGAAGTGACTTCATCACTTTTCTTTGATGTCATCACTGAATGAGTATTCCTATTGCTTCACATTCTCATCAACATGTGGTGTTGTCAGCGTCCTGAGCGGTGACCTTTCAAGTCACATAGTGATAGCATATTGCTGTTTGCATTTGCTCTTTCCTAATCAATGATTTACAATGTCTGTCGTCTTTTCATATGTTTAATTTCCACCTATTTATCTTCTTTGGTGGATGGTCAATTTCTATGAAATTGAAAATTAGGTCATTTATGTTCTTATTGTTAAGTGTTAAGAGTTCTTTGCATGCATATATGTATGCATACACATCTGTATACATATGTTTGCATATGTATGCATCCGTATTAGCTTTGATTATTTAATTTAATTTGATACAACTTAGAGTCATATGAAAAAGGAGTCTCAGCCAAGGGTTTGTCTAGGTCTGTGGTGTGTCTGCGGGGGCCGATTTGATTGTTAATTGGTACGGGAAGGTCCAGACCACTGTGCAGAGCGCCATTCCTGGATCAGAAAGCTAACAAAGCATAAACCTGCGGATGAACTAGCAATCAGGGTTCCCTCATGATTTCCGCTTCTAGATTTTGTTGAGTTCCTGTCTTGACCTTAAATCATGGACTGTAACTTGTAAGTTGAAGTAAACCCTGTCCTCTGATTAGTTATTTTGGCCAGAGGAAAGAAACTAGCCTCTACATATCCCAGGCTAACCTTGAAATTGCAGGTAGCTAAGGATGACCTTGAACTTCAGATCCTCCTGTTCCTTCCAAGTGAGAATCAGCCACCATGCCCAGTCTGTGGGTGACAGGTGTCAAACCCAAAAGTTCTTGCATGCTAGGCAAGCTCTTTACCAACTATGCTCTGCCCCAGCCTCAGTTCTTTGTACATTTTAGATAACCATCCTTTAGTACATGTCTTTTACAAATACTTGTCCCAGTGTGTCACTTGAGTTCTCATTCTCTTTAAAGGATCTTTCACAGAGCAGAAAAAAAATAATTTTAATGAATGATGTAGGTGGGTCTTCTGTCTATGTGTTACTTTCATTGGTCAAATAA